>MU617424.1:0-13488 GCA_025201705.1 Dissophora ornata
CAGTGTAGGTGTGGCACTGGCACATTCCTTCGAAGCCGCTCAAAAGATTGATTTTTGAATGGTATGAACGACAGCTGACGGTTACTTTTTGATGCTTTGAAAAACCCCTACAAATACTAAAGGAACTAGCCTCGGCCCTGACGGTGATATCGATTGCGATTAGTTGTTGGGGAAGTCTAATAAACATTTATTATTATAAATGAAAAATTGCTAATTACAATAAGAGAAGGTGTGGCGATTAATCTACATCTACTAAGGCATTGTTGTAGGAAATATTTCCTGTGTAATAGCCGCGTGGAGTGGAGAATGAAAACGCGGTATCACCACTTGTTGGTGTTAAAAGGGATGGGGTCTCTAGGATTCGCATTTTAAGCCGATGTGGGTTGGAGCATCTCGATACTGCCACGTACAATTGTCGGTGTGTGAAGATTAAATTGGGCAAGTAGATCCCCACAGTGTCCAGAGTCTGTCCTTGAGCTTTGTTGATAGTGAGAGCGAAAGCTGGACGGATAGGGAGGAGTTGTTGCCTCTTGAATTTGATGGGCATGGTTCCGTCGTCATTACTTTCCAAAGGGATCCGGGGGATGAGGACTATGTCGTCTGTGAATGATCCTGCTGTTATCCATGTCTTGATGACGTATTTACCGAGATTTACCACCTGTAATCTTGTCCCATTGCACATTCCTCCTTTTTTGAACATATTCCGTAAGAGGATAATAGGTTGTCCAACTTTCAAGTAAAGTAAATGTGGGGAAAAGCCGGATGGATTGAGCGAGCTGAGATATTTTGCTAGGTAGTGGGCGTCGGAATATATTCGCAACTGGAGTAGGTGGCTGGGTCTGGGGGGGGTGACTGAAGGGGGGGGGGGGGACATTTCCATGGCGAGTTGGTTGATCTTGTCGACATCAGAGTTAAGAGTGCATAGAATAGCTCTGTCGCCGAGAACGTTTGGTTGGAATTCGTCTGAGGCGATGTCCGGAAAAATGGATTGGATCAGCTGTTTCTCATAATTACTGTCGGTATTCTCGCCTGAGGGATGGAAAAGAACTTCTGATATAGTCGTTATGAACGCTGTCTGTGAAAGTGGGTTCTTGACCGTTACCAACTCGAAGGAGATAATCGATAAATGGTTGATGTTCAGGGCTGTTTCCAATTCTCAATTTTTTGGTCAATCTGAGAATGGAGACATGGTACCATATACTTGCGGACTTGCTGAGAGATGCATTCTCGATGTCAATCTGGGAGCCATGGTGCACGATTGGGAGAATCTGTCAAAAATCACCTCCGAATACAACCAGCTTGTTGTTCATGAGGTGTTGGCAGATTCGATCAATGCTCTCAAAGATATGTTTGTGAAGCATTGGTGCTTCGTCCCAAAAAATGACAGACGCATTAATGGTAGCCTTTCCTAAGATGCTTTGGCGTGTCAAATCGCAGCTCGCTGTGGGAGTTATAGGGATGGGGATCTTGAACGCAAAGTGAGCGGTATGTCATTGGTGGAGGATGATCAACGCGATACCCGAGCAGGCGACGGCAATAACGGCCTTGTGCATACGGCCTCGAATGCGTTCGATTAAGGTGTTGTAGAGAAATGTCTTGCCAGTGCTGCCGGGGCCATCGATAAAGAATAGTCGTTTGTTTGTTCGATTGTCCAGTATAGCGTTGAAAACTGAGAGCTGCTCCTGTCTTAATTGTGCTGCGTGCTTTTTTGCGAGGTCCGCGTATTCTTTCTGAGTGGGTTCATAGCTAGACCGCTCTTGATTGTCAGTGTGGTCGGCAGGAATGTTGATAATACTGTCCATGGTGATCTGTGGTAGTGTTGGGAATTTGGAAAGGTCGGATTCCATGTCGGTAAGGATAGAGCTGATATGATACAGAGCGTTAAGTTCTACATCAATAGAGGCCTGGTGTTTATCTGAATGACGGATATTGTGTTTGATGGCCTCAGGGTTAACAACGCGACCCTCACTATTAAGGTATCCACCAACGCTATATAACCAGTCGCGTTCCCATGGGCTAGCCTCTAACCCAATAATCTATCCTCCTCATCCTCTCCATGGCACCCAAGTGCCTCTTTCACAGCAGACTCTGTAATCGCAAATACAACCATAGCCATCGCTCCACTCGCCTCGAGGCCCACAAAGACCCCGAATTACTTTTTAAATCTCGCTGCCCTCCCCGAAAATATCACGTGACAATCACGCCTTGTTTGGTCACGTGTAAATCATATTTAGAATAGAGTCTAAATATGAAAAATAATCAAACCATCCAAATTGAAATGGTTTCGTGTTGTAATTGGTTAGCAATCAAGACTCTGAATCTTGCAATCCGAGTTCGAGTCTCGGCGAGACCTCATCTTTTGACCTTGCCTTCGGGTGTCCCGGATTTTTTTTTTCATGAACAAGACAAGATCTTTTTGATGATGCGTCTTTCCATCTTTCCCTAAACTTCCTTCAGCCAATTGAACTCACACATTCTAGCCACTTCACCACCTTTGGCCAACTTGACTACAACTCAGCAAACTTGTTCCCACGTTTTTTTTTTTTGTTTTTGTTTTCCAATCACCGCAGCCTACACATTCTGTGTGTCCATTCCTCTCGACGAAAATACCAAACGCAATAAACGACAAACAACAGCTATGGCGTTTACCAACAAGAGCTATGGGGTCGCCACACCTGCGGATAAGTTTGGCCAAGCTATCAAGAAGAGACCCGTCCTGTACTTTGGGCTCCCCTTCTTACTCACCGTCGTCGTCGGATCTTTTGCACTCTCGGAATTGACCGCCACCAAATACAACGTCCACGATAACCGCACCAGAGCTGTAAGCAAAGCAATCCATAATTTATTTGTCTGATTTTTTTTGAACCGGCGAGTGTGCTTCCAGATCAGGTCCACTAAATACTCGGCGTACTTTTTATTCTATCGTATGATGAATACTAGCTGACAAAGGAAGAAGGACTCAAACTTTCAAAGAACAGGAGAAAGCTGGATATGCAGGAGGAATACTGGCGACTGCAATCACAGGACATTAGTGACGACTGGGAGATTAAGCGGGTTGGCGCCGAGGCTGCGCCAGGGGTTACTACATCGCCAACGATGGCCGCAGATTCTTCCTCTCCAACAGCATCGGCATCGGCATCATCATCATCACCGTCATTAAAGGAAAAGTGAAGAAAAGAGCATCTCATCATATTCAAAATAAAAAAGAATCTCGGGCAACTTATCTAGAACCATCTCACGGGGGAAGCATGGATTGTCAAGAACGCTATAAACATGTTGCGCTTTATACACAACGACGATTGGTCTAAGGTCTATACATTCACGTCTAGACTACCAAAAAAAACAAGAGTGTGTGTGGGAACTTCCGTTTAGAGATTCGAAGTCTCTGAGGGTTGGGTCAACAACTTTTCGACCAATGGCCAAATCTGCTTGCGTGTGCAGGTGCTGTTCTTCTGCAAATAGGCGCACCCTCCTCTCTTCACAAACTCGTCTGTATCCACAATATCTGTTCTCTCTAGCTGTAAATGCGAAATCTTCTCCATCTGTCCAGGAAAGTCTTTCATCGAGCTCGAGACTGGGTTCACAATCAACTGTCGTTGGTATCCTCCATTCTCCTTGCCTGGATCGTCCGCCAGCAGAACCAACGACAAATCCAGAGTTCGATTCATAGCCCATCGGTCGATCGCCTGCTGGATACCCTCCTTTCCATCCCGTTTTGCGAACTTGTCCATCAATCCAACGATACTGCTGATGCCGACCTTGACATCCTGGCCTGTGCTCTTGTGGGTCACAGTCCATTCTTTGTAATCCTTCCTCAAAAGATCGTAGTACGAGAGGCTGGAGGTGTTGCGCCGGGCAACGTCGATGCGGCTATAGAGATCATTCATGGACTCCCAGCCGGTGTATGGGAAGATCAGCTTAGCCATGGCTGCATCCAAAGGCTTGACCTTTTTCATCTCAGGGTTCAGGTCCATGGTGTCGATCAAGATGGGTCCCAACATCAACCGCGATACTTGCTGGATCCAATCTGGTATCTTTTTCTCATCGTCGCTGCTTTCTTCATCTTTGCTGCTATTGATCGCATTTTTGAAAAACTCGTCTGCGACCAAACTAGCGCAGGATCCCACGACCTCAATCCTTCGAGGATTGGCTGTGTCCTTGTACAAGTTTTCATCCACATGGTGATCAATTACTCCCACGACCTTGGCGGCCTGCAAGGAAGACATCGTGCCAGAGACCTTGTTATGGTCGACCAAAAACAACGAGAGAAGGTTTTTGGAAGCGAGCTGCTCCAAGCGAGGGAGGTCATCTCTGAAAAAGACGAAGTCGCTGTTGATGTGGCTAGTGGAGAGGATATATTCGACGTCGGACCTCAGGGCGAGATCGATCTTGGGGATATTAATATAGGGAGCGACAATGGATCCTTTGTTGGCAGGGAGCCGTGACAGGAACATGGATGCCGCCAAGGCAGAGACGATAGAGTCGAGATCTAGATCGGGTAAGAGTTGGCGTGGGTATTAGAAACAGAGGCGGGTGAGATACAAGCAATGAACCGGGCGTCCAGTCAATCATCAGCATCGCGCCCCAAAGTGCGAACAAATAGGTGTGTGTGTGTGTGTGTGCCTGGAGGGATTGCAGGAAAGGAGTGCATCGTTTCGCATACCAGCGGATTCATTTCCGGTAACGAGAATGACATGAGCCTCAGGCTCAACCTCCAGACGCGGATGAATCGACGACAAAAAGATGTCCATGGCAGTTGGTTTGCAGGTGGCGGTAGTTGGGGTCAAGATGTTGGTTTGTTGGAGGGGAGCTGGCTCATACACTGATGCGGCCTCGATGACGACAAACGCAAAGAGCAGAAGGAGCACAGAGCGTGCGAGACTGTTCATTTTTCGATGTGCTGATATACAGATGGTGGGAAGAAGAACTCACACGAGTGGTGAAGAGAGCGATGGAAAAACCATGAAATCCAGGACACAGGAACATGGAGCTAGGATTTGGATGGTGGTCGCGGCGATGATGTGATGATGGGAAGCTAAGGAGGCGATTGAAAGGTCTAGCCCAACCTTCTTGCGCTGGATCAAGGAGGTTTCGGCAAAATATCATGACTAGCGAGGGGAACTTGTGGACTTTGAAAGGTCACGGCACACCACACGCCCACATGCAAAAACATGCATGGATAGAGAGAGGGTGGTCTGGCTGATCAAGGGCGATTCGTCTGCGCGTGAAGAGCCAAGAGCATTCCTTTCTCTCCGCCTTTTTCGGTTCCCTCATTTGGGCGCACGCGCGAAGCCATCGCACAAAAAAAAAAAAAAAAAAACATTGGTGACTCTGTTTGGCTGCACAAGGTATTTCATTCACTATGACTGGCCGTGTTTGATCGTTATTGCGGTGCTCTGTGCAGTAAAGAAAGTGATCGCACAGTGGCGGCAAGCGCTTCTGCATGGCCGTAGCACGTTGCCCAACCGTTGTCGTCAGCCTTCTTGACTCTTCTTTTCTCCCTTCCCTCGCGGCTGAATCTGATTCGCAATCAACTCGCAACTCGATCTCTTCCCCACTTCCTCTCGTTGTTCATTCATCTCTTCTCATTCACTTCCTGTCCTCTTCTTTCTCTTTTTATTTTCTATCTTGTTTTAGTCGCACATTTATTTTTCCACGCACTTTTTTTTGTACTTTTCCACGCTTTGCTCACCTCACCTTTTTCTCTCTCTTGTCCTCTCTCACATCCAACAAACACACCTACCCATCTCTCATACCTTCTCCCACACAAGAATCAACCATGGCCACCAATACCGCTACTTACAATGGACGCTCCGTCTTCACTATCGTAGGCAAGTAAAAGTATCCCTTTCGCAGCGTTGCCACTGCGCTGCGTAACATGATCTCCTCTCCTTTCTCCCTCATGCAAATTCACATTTGTCTAACAACCACTCCTTTCGTTTCCACATTCTAGTCCTCGGTGCCTCAGGCGATCTGGCCAAGAAGAAGACTTTCCCTGCGCTGTTCGGCCTCTTCCTCAATGGTCACATCTCGCCCGACACCCGGATCATTGGCTACGCGCGCACCAAGATGGATCGGCCCGAATTCCTGAAGCGGGTCTCGCAATACATCAAGAACACAACACAACCCAAGGTCAAGGCTACGCTCGACCAATTCCTGGATCAGTGCACCTATGTCTCTGGTGTCTACGATGAGGACTCGGGTTTCCAGGCTTTAGAGAAGGAGTTGCAGCGGGTTGAGAAGGAGAATAACACCCAAGATCGCCTGTTCTACATGGCGTTACCGCCTTCGGTCTTCATTCCTGTTGCGACGGGATTGAAAAAGAACTGTTACACGACCAAGGGTACCAACCGATTGATTGTCGAGAAACCCTTTGGAATGGATCTGGAGAGCTCACGTACGCTGTCCAAGGCTCTTGGCGCCCTTTACAGAGAGGACGAGGTAAACAGACATTCTCTTGTTCACTCAAAAAAGTACTTTGCGGTTGGGGGGGGGGGTTCCTGTGCGAAGTGAGGTCCGTCGGCCTCATTATTTTTATCGGTCCTGAAAGCTGTTCGTCTTCAATGGGCTACATTTTTTTGTATTTGCTGCTGCTGCTCTCCACGTTGTTAAATACCCTTACCTATTTGTTTTGATTGACACCCTTTATTTTTTTGTTGGGAGCACGGTGTGTACATGTATTTAATCATGCCAACGGCTAAAGAACCACCACCACAGGTTCATCTCATTGGACGAGTGGTGTGCAAAAAAAAAAAAAAAAAAAAAAAATGGAAACACACGGCAGTCCATGCCCATTGCACCATTGAAATGATGGCGACCTTCTGAGGAGCACAGTGGTGACATGATGCCATAGGTGCATTCTTCAATTTCTTTCTCGAGTGGTGACGAATTATTACGCGTCCCTTTTTTTTTAATTTTTTTTTTCTGAGCGTTGGAGGTCTGCGCAGGGAATGTGCTTACAATTAGGATTTGCTGATCAAGCGGTGCATTTTCATGTTTTCGCGTTCATTGTGCCGATGTGCTGTATCAAAGTTTTTTTACGTTTTGTCATCGCGCAGTGACTGGAGGTTTGTGAGAGGCTCCGCTTGGAGAAAAATAGATCTTCCACTCCACGTCTGACGTGATCAGTCGAGGTCAATCGCTTTTTTTTTCAATCTTCTTCTCTCTTGCGTGACCATCAAGGATGTTTTCTGGATTTCAATTGCATCGCTGGGTTTGAGTTTTAGAGAGACGTGAAGGGAATTCTTTTTTATTTTATTGTGATCTGATTGTGTTGCACTAAAGCTAAGGTTCAGGGCAACACGCGGATTTGTTATTTGCCATTGATAAGGACGATTACCACACCTCCTAACAATGGGGGTCAAGATTTGGTGCCGCTAATGAAAAATGTCCCTCCCAGCGATCAATTTTGCTCCACCATTTTTTTTTTTTTTTTTTTTGGGTGGGGACATCAATGGGGTACAGAGCATGAAATGAAAAGAGATAGAGCGACTGATTAGGGCGTCGAATGTGATTGGCGCGATTGGAAATTCTCTTTGTGATAACAACCTACGGCTCGCATGCCGCTTCGCATCGCGTCGGAGGGATGCAAATGGACGGGATTGTGTTATATTCAACCACATATACAGACCCCCCTCCCAATTGCCAGGATCACACATGTATGTGTGCCTCGACTAATAATTAACCATGCATTCCATACCTACCTAGATCTACCGCATTGACCACTACTTGGGCAAGGAAATGGTCAAGAACCTTATGATTCTGCGCTTCAGCAATGCGATCTTTGGTTCGTGCTGGGACAAGGAGCACATCTCGAACGTTCAGATCACGTTCAAAGAGAAGATTGGTACCGAGGGCCGTGGTGGCTACTTTGACGAGTTTGGCATCATGCGTGATGTCATGCAGAACCGTATGTGTTTTTATCGCCCTCTGTTTGAACTTTACTGAAGCAAATGTAGCAAGCGATTAACCTGGTCCATATGTTCATTTTTTTTATCGTAATCATTGACAAATAGATCTCTTCCAGATTTTGTCGTTGGTTGCCATGGAGACGCCCGCTTCGATGAACGCTGAAGATATTCGCGATGCTAAGGTGAGCATGTGCAACAAGCATCTGGGATTGTTATCAAGCGACAGCGATTCTTGAATGATTTTGTACGCATTCGTAAAAGAAGTAATGCTCTAACAAGCAACTGTTGAACTCATAAACACAGGTTAACGTTCTCCGCTCGATCCCTGAGGTGATTGAATCTGAGGTTCTGCTGGGTCAATACGGCAAGTCCGAGGATGGTACCATGCCAGCATACCTCGATGATGAGACCGTTCCCAAGGGCAGCAAGACCGCCACATTCGCAGCCGCCGCCTTCCATATTAACAACCCCCGTTGGGAGGGAGTCCCCTTTGTGCTCAAGTGTGGCAAGGCTCTGGACCAACCAAAGGTCGAGGTTCGCATCCAATTCAAGGACATGGGCAACAACCTCTTCCAAAAGGGATCTGCTGCTCGTAACGAGCTCGTGATCCGTGTCCAGCCTGAGGAAGCTGTTTACTTGAAGATGACCCAGAAGTTGCCCGGTCTTGGTATGGACACTGTCATCTCGGAGCTCGATCTGTCGTACTCTTCCAGATTCACAAACCTGTCAGTCCCAGATGCGTACGAGAACTTGATCCTCGACGCCATCATGGGTGAGCAATCCAACTTTGTCAGAAGTGATGAGTTGGACGAAGCTTGGAGGATCTTTACACCCGTCCTCCACAAGATCGACCGAGGTTTGGTCCCTGTCGAGATTTACCCCTATGGCTCCAGAGGTCCCAAGCAGCTGACGGACTTTGTGGCCAGGTTCGGATTCGAGAGGCCTCAGAAGGCTTACTCTTGGCCAGAGACCTCACAGACGGCCGCATCTAGCGCCACAATTTCATCACCCAACCCTGACAGCAAGCTGTGAAGTGGAAAACACATATGCGGAGTGGCCATGGGAGACCCAATCCATGGCTTGATGGATTATAAAAAATACAACGAAAAAATAGCATGATAATAACGCCGATAGCAAAGGAAACAAATGGGGGGTCAGCACAACATGTATGTATATATAAAAGAGAATGCATTATTACACATTCAAGTCTATGAGAATTTGTTATTTGCAAAGCTGGAAAATCCCCGGGGAGGCATCAAACCTATCGCGGAGGGAAACCAGGGTCGCTGTGATGGCCAAATGGACTGAGGAGAGAGTGAGGACCATTGCGTTTAATAAGTTTTTGAATCGCCATATTGTGTGATGCACGCGCTGATTTTATGTGAACAGACGCGTGATTTTGAGGATCCCAAAAAAGTGATAGTAACAAACGGCACCATCACAGGCAACAGGGATTCTATAGCAGCACGTACACGACGCAACCTGCACATGCGCTCCTTGGGATAGACCTCGCTCTAGTCGCCCTCAAACAAACCGTGTCTCGGGTCAAGAGAGTTTGCGATCACTCCTCCAACTCCGCGCGGCCAGGGAGCTAATGGAGACACGGAGCTGCCAAGGACGCGGCCAGAGAGCTAATAGGCAAGAGGATATGATAACGAGCCGTAGTTTCAACATGGAGGTATCATGACCGACTGAGCTGGATCCGAAGATCCCTCAACAAGCAGCAAATCGTCAGCATTGATCTTTCACCTGAGCATAATTCCTCTTTGATAGTCTATACATCAAAAGAACACGGCTGTTTGTTGTTGAGGCAGAGTGCGAACTGAGGGTACAATATTCTTAGGCCAATATATCCATCGTCTTCTCGCAACAGAGGAAAGGTTGATGCTGCTTTCCTGTGGTCTGTATCTTAGGGTACCTACCGTTCTCGTCTATGAGTTATACGGGTGTGTCACTTTGTTCTGGAGCCAAAATGCTTTGATGGTGAAATTCCTGGGTGTCGTAGCTTTTGTATAACAAGAAATGGCCGACAACATGAGCTGCACATTTATTCAGCGAAAGTTGCTCCGTATCCCCATGCCACTCTGTCTCATGTTTTCCTACTCTACGTTAAAAAACCTAACCTTGTTTCTTATCCCGACGGCCGGGGTGCACGACTTTGACTAAAAGGTGCCTGTGGCTACGCCACGGGCCCCGTTTATTTTGAAAATGGGTAAACATCTTACAACATCCGTTGAACCAGTGCTACCCGCGTAAACAGCAAGAGCGTTTTGGGGTGACAATATGTCCTCTCCTCCCAGCCGATGGAGCGCCCTACCACAACGATCACGGGATGAAACTCCAATACTCCTTAGATCTTCTACCATTGCGACATGCAGGACAGGGAAGTCCCTCGTCGGCCTTCAATATCCTCCCGAGCGATCGCAGAATCTGATATCCAGATTGACCGTTCGAACATGCATAAAGGATCCGGCGAGTCAGTGTCAGCCAATTAGTCTAAGACCACCGGTAATAAAGCTGCAAATCTCGTATAAAAGTCGTCGGCTATGCTATGCAATTTTCATTTGTCTTGTGTGCCATGACACGCGCCTTGAACAGGTGACTTGCTCTGGAGTATATTGTCACGGTCTGAGTTACATCAGATAAGAGTCTCACCCTCGCTTCAAGTGAGAGCGGCGCCAGGGGGGTTTCATTTGCAAACATTTTTGTCGTGCCACTCACTTTGAAACTTCTGCCGGCTCACCCACGACTTTGGCATTGCCGGAGGTTTGTCCATGTGGTACATACACAGCAAACTGTTACAGAAATCATTGGTCCACTAGTAATTTACATAATTTATGGTTCAATTTGTTCTCACAGCTTGAACCTGTGACGGAGGAATACTTGATTGAGGCTGACTTTTAGATCATTTTGTTAAAAAAAACGGCTTTGGCCACTTCAAGAGGAACTGTGGCAACAGCTTACGGAGGCCTTAGTGTAGCAGCCCCGCCGTAGACAGGTCCATACTCCATGAACAATAAAAAGCGGCTAGGGGTATTTCCACCTTGAAATGCTGTGGCAACCCTTCCTTGTTTGTCAGGACAGCAGCACTCAACACTTGCCGTCATAGATCCTTCCAAAACTCCACAGATGCTTGTGTAAGGAGCCATTTCTTACATGTGTCTGGTTGTGCCTGAAAAGCGAAGAAAAAAAAATCATTTTGTCTCAATAAATCTTAAATTTCAGGCGCATGAACCATGTTCGATTGTAAGTGGATGGGCCATTACATGTGGCAATTGCACTAGCGGTTTAAACCAAACACAACCTGTGCATTTGTTGTTCGAAATGCCAATATTTAGTGGTGGCAACTTGATAGGTGGAGTCTGTCTGCGTTTTAAATTCGAGCAGGGGTGCGGCGTTTCGTGTTGTCTGTTATCCGGCTCTTAAGCCTTTGATTATTCCCCACATTTCTCATTTAAATACGACGCATCGAAAGCCGATGCACGATACTCAGTAAACATCTCTTCCTTTCCTCACAAACAACCCTCTTTCTTCTTTCTGTGCGTGCGTGCATACAAACAATCCACTCAGCAATGCATATCACAACAGCCATGTTGGTGCATACTGCCCTTGCAGTGTTCATCACCCTCCTCGCCCCAACTCTCACACTTGCCTCAACAACAATGAATATCACTGCTGTGTCGAAAGCCTCCAGCTCAAACAAAATCTACCAATGGGAGCTCAACTCCTTCCCTAAATCCATTGCACAGCTCAAGACACCCCTTCATTTGGCCGCCAATCTAGTGCCTGGCAAAAACCCATTCGATATTGTCCTCGACCCCGTCGCCAAGAAATCAAAACAACGCGTCCTGCGATCAATATATCCGGCTGGATCGTATGCCCGCTCTGGAGACAAGCACGCCGAGTTCACCTCAACGCCGCTTCCTAAGGAAGCCTTTTCGGGCCCCACAAGCCGCTACATCCGACTCGAATATCAGATGCTCTTTCAGCCAAATTTCAACTGGGTCCTCGGTGGCAAGCTGCCCGGAATTCTGCTGGGATCCGAGAGTGGGTGCAATGCTGGGTGTTCCGGTGGCGGGACCGCCGAAAATTGCTTCTCCACGCGCATGATGTGGCGCGCCAAGGGCGCCGGTGAGCTCTATCTCTACGCCGCAAAGTCCGTCTACTTTCCCAAGGAGGCCGCAGAGACCTGCAAGCGAAGCCTTGACAAGAGATCACCTGAGGCTCTGTTCAAGCTTGAGCAGAGGCGTATTAATGCTGTTCGAATCGACGATGATGAGGACGAAATCTCGACCAACAGCACTTCTGGGCTGAGCAAGCGCGCCAGTGGCTCTTGCTTGAATGGGATGGGCGTTACGATTACTCGTGGAGCGCAGAATACGTGCAACCCAACCTTTGGTATCTCAATCGGCCGCGGTGGTTCCTTCAAGTTTAAATCCGGCACCTGGCATAATATCACACAGGTTGTGCGACTCAATTCGAAGGGCAATGCTGTTCGGGACGGTTACCTGGCCATCTATCTGGACGGCAAGCCTGTGATCCAAGCCAAGGATATCGTCCTTCTCAAGAAGGGATATAACCCAAGCAACAGTGCAGACAACCACCTTGTCAAGTTCATGTTCTCGTCATTCTTTGGCGGGCACACCAGTATCTATGCGACGCCTAAAAAACAGTGGATTGCTTGGAAGGGTTTCAAGATGGCCACGAGTGTAAAAAACATCTGGAAGTAGATTATTTTTCATATTAAGCCCTGTTATATATTGCATCATAGACATGTACCATACTTGTATATACCAACATTTACATAAATCATTCGTTAACCCGGTATATTTGACACGCTTGCATGCGCTCTCCGAGAAGCGAGGAGATGCTCTCGTTTGAGAATAACCATAAACTAAATTTCTAACTGCCTGATTAAGAAGTCGCTTCCTACACCCAAGGATACGACCTTGCCAGGCAAAGCTTGCTCTAGTGCTGCCTTTGCCCTCCATCCCGAGCAATGTCCGGGAGCCATAAAAGAGGGATTGATATCCAACATATCCTTCACAGTGTCTACAATCAGCGAGAGAGAAAAAATAGAAGTGTGAGAAATCACCTAGGCATTAGTTGCGCCAAGAAACGCCATGGATCTGCCTCACCTTTAATTCGGGTCTCGACAGAGCCTCCTGCTAAATGGAATCCTCCTACAACGAAAAAGATGTCATTGTCACCATTATGTCCACCAGAGGTGACTTCCTGACCATGTTGGAAGGCGCGCTTCGCATCCTGACAGACATTAATCACGCCTGCATGACTGCATCCGGTTAAGACGACAATTCCTTTGGATTTGACGCGTGCGACCATGTAACGCTCGTCCATGATCTCAGGCTCTGATGCCCACGCCTGCTTTTCTTCAGACCATCGTACGTGATTTGGGATTCCGGTCTCGTAGGATGTCCTGCGTGGAATCAACCCAGAGACACCAAAGAATCCATCGCATAGTGTATGCGCCTTGCTATTCTGGGAGACCTATTGTAAGGGCGATGTAAGAGCGTCGTTAAAGGTCGGTAATTGCGCGTTGAAACGTTTTTTTTTTTTT
>MU617426.1:0-13428 GCA_025201705.1 Dissophora ornata
GGTTTACGATCGTGCGTGGGATTTTGGCAGAGGTCCAAGATGAACATGTTCTCTTTGGTTCTTTGTGTTCTGTTGTCGAAGTTTGTTTGTTCAATTAAAGTTTCGAAGATTCGAGAGATTGGGTTCAAATACAGAAAGTACAGTCAATTAAATGTTGTTCGTTTCATTCAATTACAAGAAGAGTATTCAAATATTGAGGGTCTGGATCCACTCCTCTCTGACCCGGGTATGATATCAGATAGTGCACTAAGGGAACTAGAAGTTCATGAAGATCATCGATGATGCACCACTCAGCCAACTTCCCCGAGCACCGCTTCATGTTCGGAAAGAAGAAAGTCCACCCAGTTTCCTTTAGGTACAATCAGTCAAGGACTCTTTAGGTCCCAGGGCCAGAGGATCAACTGGGTAAGACTGACAGCCCAACGATGGGTTCATACCCTCTGACACTTTGGATTTTTCTCATGACATCTCTTCTGAGAGAACGCTTTGGCGCTACTAGTACACCAAGCATCCGCCCAGTAAACCAGATCTATTACTAAGATTCGACCCCTATTGAGATGCCATCGCCGTCTATCCGTAATTCACCTTAAAGGAACAAGCACTATAGTACTACATAGACTACACGTTGTGCTGTGCTCTGTTCCACACAGAGCTTTGCATGCCACGCTGGAGCTCAATCGGCCAAGCTTCGTTTTTGAGAAGACATAACGTAGCCAAGGCCATATTGGTCTCACCATTGTGGTCACAGTTGTAGCCAGGACACTGGATCGCCCACATGACCTGTCTTCCTTCTATCCTGCGTTGGCAGCATACCTGTCACGTTCGATACTATCTCGCTGTGTCGGTCAGAAAAGGGTCGCTTTGTCCGCAAAAAGCGCGGAATAGAAGCAAAGCCATCGTCGCAATGATATACGAAAAGTAGATGGACGGGACGTCAACATGGATGTGTGCGTCTTCGTTGGACGGGTCGACTTGCTCTTCCTCAACACCATGATCCTGTAGGTACGCGAACGCCTCCCGCGCACCCATAGTGAAAACTGTGGTGAAGAGAAAGGAGGGTTAGCAAGCAAAGAATGGGTATGAGGGTGTGAGCTGTCTCAGCAGTACAAAGCTCAAAAGGAATCGATGACTTGAGTGATTGGTAGGTATGAATGTATGGTTTCTGGTCGACTGATTTTTTAGTTGACTTTTTGAACTTTTGGTCAGTCGGACTTGATTTTTTTTACCAAGTTGGCCTTCGTGGATGAGTTGGCCTCCATGGATGAGTTGGCGGGGCTTGAAACGCCAAAAGAACCTAAGGTCTGGAGCCGACTGCAAAAAAAAACCAGTCGGCCAGAAACCCTTCATGTGAGAAACGAGACGGACACAAGGGTTTCGGGATTTCGCGTTTAGAAAGACGACGGACACGAAGTTCCGGTACATCACGCAAATGATGAGATGGCCATTTTGTGCTGGACAATATACTTTCTGCACTAAATCAGCAGCCAAGGTCTGGAAGGAAGCAGCATGAGAGGTTATGATGTTGAGTTGTTGGCGTGGGAAGGAAGGAAGGAAGGAAGAAGGGGTCGATACAGAAAAAGACTACGAATTCAATCCTACGAAGATGCACAAAAAGAGTGAGAACCACAACTTCTGATCTCCTGAACACGTCAGTGCACTCTTTCAGTTATCTTGAACATGTCGATCGACCTTCGAAGCCCTAACAATTCTCTTTGCGCAGATTCCGACGTGCTTATTCATGCACTTGACGCGCGTGATGACATCCTTAGAGATTCACGCAGGGGTTGCTGCGAGAGATGTTTTTCAAAACAGCGATGTTGACTGGAGCCACAGCACCACCCAGATTCGTGTGCACTACACGCACCATTGCTCTCGTTCGCAGTAGTTCGGTCCTAGCCTCCACAAGCCTTCTTGTCTCCTTGATCAAGAGCGGCAGTCGTCTTCTCTTTAGATTAGTGGCAATTCTTAGACACCCTTTCTACTGCTCGGCCGCAGTGGCTGGACGCGCGCTTCTTTCTTCTAGTATCCTCAGCAGCACGGTGAATGTATTTTAATTTAGTCGCGTTTTGTGGCTTGAGTATCACCTTTTCTCCTCATCCACATACTCGAGATCATTTGCTTTGTTTCCCTCCATCAGTTGATGTTCAGATGTGCACATCTGCCCAAAGCCATATTTCATTACGACGCAAAAATGATGTGGATGTATCCTTCTCCTGTCTGCATTGGTGTTCTCGTCATCGCTTGCGCTACACATACCTCAGATGGCGAAAACACGGCAGGAAAGCAAAGTTTGGGTCCCAAAGTGACCCCACCACTGATCGTGGCGTCCGACCACCCCTTCTAGAACGGCGTTCATTGGGTGTCTTTTGACCTCGCAAGCGGAATGGACGCTTACAGGGGTCTGACCCTTGTCCGCTTCTAGGAGGCCGTTTAAAGGGTGTGCATGTCCGGTGTTGCATTCCTCCTGCTGCAGGAAGTGGCAATGCCAACAGGTACGTATTCCTCTACGCACACGTCGGCCCAAACCCTCTATGAGGCGCCACCAACCGTATAGGATGTGCCATACCTCGCTCTTTGCTCGTCCCTTCTCTTTCTTCGACTTGTTCATTGAGGTATGGCCATCTGGCTCGTGCGTGACTTGGGTTTACTGACCAACCAGGCAGGGTACTGGTCGTCAAGACGAGAGGCTTTGTTTCCATATGTTTGTGATTCGGTCGTCCGTTTGTTGTGCACAAAATCCGTCACCCAACGCGCTGGCTGTCAAGAGCGTGGTTTCAGGAGTACCTTCACACTTCTGTGCCTGGCATGTGTTGTAGGTATGGGAGCTCGATGTTAGCACCTTCCCTGTTGCACGCCGAGTGGAGATAAGGTCGGAGGTTAGTACAATAGTACATTCAACCGTGAAGTGGAATTTTACCATGCTTTTCTATCGCTCTACATTAGGACCGATCTTCGTGCTATATTGTACGAGAAGGACAAGGCGAAAGCTATTGCCCGCATTACCTCCTTCTGTGCGAAGTGGTCGGACTATGACGAGCTCATTCTCTACCTGAACAAGAACCACTTCGGCGAAGACGACAAGGATAACGCCCAGGGAAAGCAGTGACACCGGATGGTTTGCTACCGTCAAGATGTGTCTTACATCGGGTCGTGGCACAATACACTCAAGCGTCATTTCTTCAGGAACAAGCAGCAACGGAGGGTCGACACCGTCATATACGTTCTTGCTGTCATGGTTGTTCCACACTTCCGGTAAAAATGCATAAGGTCTGTTGTCAAGGTCGGCCGAATGAATCCTGCGCAGAGAAATGAACTCGGGCTTACCAACATGGCTATGGAACGCTTGACGGCAAGGCTGACAAGGGGATACGATGGTGATTGCATTAGCCAAGGTTCTGACACGACGCTCACTGTGGAGTCGTTCACTTGTCGTGAACAACATACGACACATGTTGCAAGCATATCGCCCTTGTGCAGCTGGAATTGCCTTTTACCGCGAAGAACAATGGAACTACGAGTCAAATTTTGGACTGGACGCGCTGGGGCCTGTTGGAAAGGTCGAACCAAATGTGGATGGCACGACGTCGATACTCTTCGACCACCTCTTGCAACGTATCTATGATCTTGAGGCAATGCGCGATCGGACAGTACAACAACTTCACGAAGAGAAGCTGACTGATCTGCTATAGCAGTTCCTCGCTCTTTACGAACCATCCCTTCGAACACTGCCAGGCCAAGGTCTTAGCAACAGGCGGCACAGGCAGCGCTTCTTGTGTACTAATAAATGACACCCAAATAAAAAAAAAAGTCTTTTTACTCTAAGTCTCTGACGACCCGTTCGCAGGCTCAAGTTTTGTTTGAGGCTCTGTTCACTGTCTGTGGTCATCCCCACCCAAAATTCAACGCGATGACATGTATCCTGGCCACCATCCAGAAACTGCTGTAATCCAAACGGTGAATCAGCTTCCATCCTTCCCAATCATGCACTAATCAAACTTAACTAAGATAATTCTCCACCCTCATTAATGGCAGTATCTATCGATACATGTGTTTTTCAAATGCCTTGAGGTTGAACCGTCAGGTTCGCTTTTGCATTAGCTCGCGGTCCTCCCTAGTTGCTTGTTCAATATGCCTGTGTTCTCTAGCGTAGTCTTGGCTAGCTATTTTTAACTCTGCCGCTCTGGCGCCGAAAGCGGCGCATCCTCCCCATTCTGGAGTATTCCTGAGCGACATTTGCCGCCTTGCTGCAGGTTCCACGATGCAGAGTATGGACACTGTAACATGTGTATACGCAAGAGATTACCGAGGTGTACCATTCGCCGGCTCAAGAAACCTGGCGCTTCTCCTGGCCAATATACCTTTAAAGATGAGCGACCCTAAAGTTACTGTAATCTATCGATTCTTGATCTAATGGCCATGATGGGATGATGGGACGCGTGCAAACGTTGACAAATGTGTGTGGGCTCAAGAAGGGGGACTAAGTGTTCTACTGTGCTACACAAAGGCTCAAGCATGTATGTACATGTACATGTTCATGTCATTGGCAAACCATGTCTATGCACACAAGGCACGGACGTTGTGAATGGTTTGAGAAATATTTCATTTGCCCCGTCTAGATGAAGGAAGTGCTGGAGGCAGCTGAGAACTTGTAGACGAAACGTGCTCATAGCTACTGTTATTAGCTGCCGTAACGTGCTTCAATTCAACGCTGATGTGCCCGGTCCGGACCACCCTCCACCCTGTGCCTCGCCTCGTGGTTCCTCCGTCCTCTTTCTTCACTTCGATATTGTTCGCTCCGTGCGAAAATACCTGCATCAAATTTAAAATTAGTTCTGAAAAAAAAATTGAGAGCAAGGGTCGAACACTATGTCCTTTGCAGACACGAAATAGAAAAGGTCCCAAGACTAACAGCATCTATCAATACACCGTTCAGGTGTTGCTAAGTACCCCTGGTCAGAAGGTTTCCCCAAGGGTCCACGTTCTTCTCCGGGGTGTAACATTGGTGGCCATCATATTGTGGCCAGGAGGGAGGTTTTTGCAACTGCTCGTCATTTTTTTTTACAGGGCGTTTCAAGCGCGTTTGAGAGAGCGAGTATATTGCCTCTCAAGAACCCAATTTCAGTGGCTCGATTCTGTTACGCGGCCAGGAATGACAGTGCACATGAGATAACACCCTGCCATTCTATTTTGATTAAAAAGGAGGTGGGATGGTTGGTAACTGTCACCTCCCGATTAGAGGCACCATGCACCCTAGATGGCCGCTGATGGTGACGGGTACACATGGTATTGCTTGAACAAGACATAAATAGGTAGATGGAGAGATGTTTGTGTATGTGAATGCGTGTGTATGTGGGAGTGGAAAAAAAGGTACATCAATTTAAAGGCGGCATGTATAATTATCAATCATGTCACACACTGATGTTTTGATGTTTGTTCGCCGCCAATGCAATAAATACTACAGCGAGAGAACATCAAAGCGCTGCATAGAACCCAGCAGAGAGGAAAAGGGATGGCCATCGAACCATCTATCAACCTGTGTGTACTGCAATATGTACTAAAATAACTCGTGAGCAGTTGGCTGTCAAATGTCGTGGCACCGCCGGCAGCCCAGTTTTTAATGTGTGCCTTTTCACTCTGTCCCTCTGTCTCCAAGGTTGAGCCCTGGTCTTATTTTAATTGCCGGTCGGTCAAAACCAGGTCTAAACCAGGCAACAAATGACAGCATAGGGGCCTTGTGGACAGAGCAGAGCAAAGATGTCTGGACAAAAATACAGATGTGGGTGTGTGTCATCACTCACTTGAACAAAGGAGCGAGGGAGAGAGCCAGAAATAGGACAGGCGTAAGGCCTCTGGCAAGAAGAAAGTCAAGAGCTGCAGCCAAATGTATTCCCAGAGAAGTGTGGCATGAGAGTCTATATGTCTACATGTGCTTCTCCATTCGGCCTCTGTGGATGCGCCACCGCCCGCAAATGTCCGGCCATGGAAGGTGGAGGAGTCTGAACGCAGCTGGGGTTCCACTCTGTGCCATGCTTTGCTGTCGATGCTGCCTCCAGCTGTAACAGTCTGATCCCCGTTCGCGTCAATGCGGTAGGTACATACCATACGGGCATTTTGTGGTTGAAACGGAGAGCAGAGGGAAACAAACTGATTCGGATCTGCTACATGTAAGGATCTTTGCGCACACAAACAAACAATACGAGTGATATCAAGATAGCTACTTGGCCTTTTTTTTTTTTTTTTTTTTTTTTTTTTTTTTTTTTTTTTTTTTTTTCCCTTTTCTTGCGTGAGTCGAGCAAGCTCTAATCCTCCCCCACCCCCTGTTTGTGAAACGGCAAGGACTCCTGAGCGCACGATCTCTATTTTGTGTTTAATTGTGGTCCACATGCAATTTTACGTGGGCTGCCTGCCCGCTGTGTCTGATTGCTATTTGTCTTTGCCTCTCTGTCTCTCTCTCTTCTGTCTCTCTCGCTCTGCCAATGCTGCCACCCGACGCCCTTTATATTGCTGAGAATATGTCTGCCGATAATAAATACCAATACATATAATAGCAATAATATAATTTGCGGTGAAGATGATGGCGCTGGCGATGCCGATGATGCTCTCTGGTCGTTACTGAAGCTGGATGCTCGTTGCCGATGGCTGCAATGGCTGTCGGGTTAACTGCGATGCATTGGTCGCTTCCACCATGGTAAGCGCCGAGTGAAGCAGGGTGAGACACACCCTCGCTGCCGTACACCTCGAATAAACCGATACAATGAAATAAAACACAATAATGACCAAACAATAATCATAATAGTCTTAGCAACAATGCACCATCCTCTATCCCCTCGTCCCCTCTTTTAATCCGCTCCTCTCTCCCTTTCGCTTCTCTCTTCTCTCTCTCTCTCTTCTCTCTTCTTCCTTCGTCTCATCACTGCATCCTCCATTCCATCCTCATCCCTAGGTCGCTCTGTCTCTCTCGCTCTCTTTCTCTCTCTCTCTCTGTCTCTGCTCCCTTCCTTCCCTCCCTCCGACTTCTTTCTCCACAGACTGTCCTTGACTCACTCCAACCGCAAGAACCTTACTCGCTTTCACGTCCTCAGTATTTGACGCCTTTGACACGCTCGTACACACACAACCACACAACCACACAACACAGCACACAAATGGAACTTGACGAAGCCCCTGCCCCTACCTCGCGCCTCGATCATCTCGCAGAATTGGCTACCTCTCCATCTCATGCCATTGTCCATCCTCCAAATTCGTCCTCATCCACCACCTCATCGGCATCTTCCTCGTCAAACTCGCGCCACTCCCAACTTACGCACTCACAGCAGCCAGCACAAGACGACTCACGCAACCACCACCCACACCGCTCCACTTCGCCTTCGTCATCATACATGAGGGATACCCGTGCATCCTCCCCGGCTGCGCATCACCACAGCCGGTCGCAGGTGGTGCAGCAGCAGCTAGAAGCCGAGTCTAGCTCTGGCTGGAGTCGTTCGCCCATTACCCCCACAACGACGCGCAAGTTTACGCGCATGGCCATCCACGATGTTCTGGACGGCCATGGCCGTGGCCAAGGTCGCGACGATGAGGGCGAGAACTCTCCCCCATACAAGCGCAAGGGCTCGCCCGAGGACTCGTTCTCGGACCCACCCTCCCACTCTCGGTAAGCAGTTATTTTTGTTTCCACATGGTGGGCCACACACTGGCAAGCCCGTGTGCGCGCGTGCCTGTGTGCAGGCCGTCCCTGACTTTCTGGCGGCTGTTTCATGTTCGAGCAGCAAATACGAGGCGCGCCTTGCTTGGCTGTGGATTGATTGGATCGGCCTGAAATTAAATTGCGACAGTCGCTGGAGGTGAATTGTTTAATGACAATTTAATTTAACTCATTTCTGTCTGTTTATTTATACATCCACCATTGTCCACCTTGCCTGTTGCAGCACCCGCCCGTCTGCCCGGGGAGGCCTCTACAGCACCGCCGCCGATCACTCCTCCCACCCACACCACTCTCACCACTCACACCTCGCTCCCCAGCACCCCCGCTCGCCCCGCTACCGCCAAGAGTCCCCCATGCCCCAATCCAACTCGGACGACGATGAGGACAGCGACATCCGCAACTACAAGAAGCGCAGGATGCTCTCCTCCTCCTCAGCCTTCCACAACAAGCACCCTTCCACCTCGCCCAGTGCCAGCAGCCCCCCTGAGGTCATGGACCAAGTCCGCTCCACCCTCAAGCTGAAGCAGCAGCAAAAGGCCATCATCGAGGCCAGACAGAGCGGCGCCTCCGGTGCCGCCTCTGCCAACTCGACCTCTGCAGGATCTCCTAGCAAATCAAAGGACGCGCCCACTTCCAGCGGCAGCGGCCAGCCCGTTACAGAGAAGACCTCCAGCGGAATCTCGGTCTTCCACGGAAGCGAATCCTTCGCCGCCACGAACCGCCGTCCTTTGATGTCACCTAAGAGCCATAAGAACGCAAAGTCGCTCACTATTTTCGCACCCTCGTACTCTGACTCGTCGCTGTCGATCCATTCCGCTCCGCTACAGCCCTCTCACGCTCATCAGGCTATGAGCATGAACCCTCGTACATCCCAGCCCATACGCAACCACACGCAGCCCCACCCTCTTTCATTGCAAGCTCAACACACAGGAACGATACCTCAGCCTCTCCGATCGCCCAAGACTGCAGGACATGTCAAAAAGCCATCGAGAGTCACCCTCCGTACTGTGCCACACACAGCTGGCTTGGATAATAGGTAAGCAGAATGCAGCTTTGCTGCCCTCAGCCTCTGCTTTGCAATTTATTTACAAACTGTACAATCGTGCCTAATCATTCTGCCTTTGTATCATAGCTCTGGAACACTCCCCGCACCTATCCTCTCGTCTCATACCGGACCTTTACCCTCACCAGCCATGTATCCTATTCCTCCCACTCCTTTCCACCCCAGCAGCCACGCCAGCCTGGGCGGCCCTGCTGGCCATGTCTCAAAGCCTGCATTCATGGAGACGGTGTCAAGTCTCTTTGACTCTGTGGATTCGTCGCGCTCACTAAAGCATACCCTGGAGGAGCAGATTCGCAAGTCAGCACAATTACTACAGACCCTGCAATCGAGCGGGACTATGATCGAGAGCCTTGTCCGTGGACAGTTCAAGGAGCTGGAGAAGGGAGTTATCGAGCGTTTCGAAGGCGAGCTGGAATATCTCTCGACGAGGGTGCGTTTGTTGGAGGAACACCAGGGATTGACGCCACCCCCTAAGAAGGCCCGCATCAGTGCGGTGAGCGGCGCCACAAAGAGCACCAACGGATCGTTGCCTTCGCCCCCCTCTATTAGCAGTGGGAGCAAAGTCGGTGGTAGCCATGACTCTGGATCGGATTTGAAGGATGGCACACTCCCCACACCTCCATTCAACAAGAACCAAGACTCTGCTATGGAGATCGAGGACGAGGAGCCATCGGCAGCATCGTCATCGTCATCGACACCCGCCTCATCGTCGCCCAGAGAACAGCCTACCGAGTACCATTCCTCGGTCAAGAAGCTGCAGGAGCGTGTTGCCAACCTAGAGAAGCGTCACGAGACGGTTGCTCAGGCATAGGATGGACACTATCCTCTTTAGCCCTATCTTCGAGGAACGACCCTCTTGTTTAATACCTTTGAAAACTTTTGCTATTACTTTCCCTTTGTTTTTCTGCTTTAATCTTTTCCGCCGCCGCTTTGATTGCTCTGTTGTCTTTATTGCTTTGTTTGTTTGTTATGTTCCACGCACTTTCCGCCTTTGTGCGCTTTCTCACGACCATTGATTCGCCTTTGCGCTTATATCCTATCACGAAGTGTAGGGAGGTACAAACGAGCCGACGCTTTTTTTTTTTTTCTTCTTTTTTTTCTTAAAAAAAAAGATCCCCCCTTCCGCCCATGTTATTATCCACCAAAAATGAGAAAAATAAAAAAAGCAAATAACAACTTGAATTGGTCTATCTTTTTTTTCTCTTGAGATCAAGTCTCTATCCAATTTCTTTTCCGCTGGGGTAAATGGGCTCTCCTTACGTGATGGCATGGGCTCTCCTTCCCCTGCATTTCTTGATGTTGTAACAAGATTTGGAGAGCAACGCACACCTATAAGAAGGCGAGATTTGATTATTGAAGTCGACGCCGATGTAGGCGTTATCAAATGACTTGGAGACTTGCTTGGATCAGTGTCATTTACAACTTGGCTCTTGAAGACTTCGAACCACTGTTCCCAGGCCAGGATTACAAAAGTACTCTCCTGCTTCTGCCACCTGCCAGACAGCTCATGTCAGGGCAAGGTCTCTATGGAGTACGCACTCTCGCCCATCATGTTCCCTTCTCTTTGTGTCTAAATCCTTGTCCTGGACCAGATCGTTGTTAAGGGACCTTTTTATAGAGAAGGCGATGGTTTTGGACAAGTTGACTTTGGCATTCGCTGTTCAGTCATAGAGATCTAGGGTAGAGCGGAGCGCGTGCCACTCTACTTTCGATTGCAGGAAAGACAAGCAGCCTGATATGCGATTGTCGGTCAAAATGGTTTGTAAGAGGGGCTCAAAGGCGATATTGTAGAGAAGAGGCGAGAGAGGATCTCGTTGGCGTAGTCTTTGTCTCTGAGTGAGGGGTTCGAAGATATGTCCAGAGATATTTGTATCTTAAAAAACGAGGTGCTAAGATACAGAATAAAGGCTTCAGAGAATCCATTGTCCGAAGGTATTCTGAATTTAACACGCTCTTTGTGCATGGTCAATGTCTTTTGCCCAGGCAAGATGCTCCTTCTGTGCGCGCTTCATGCCACATATGACTTAAGGTCAATGCGGTGGATGATGATTGAAACGTACGTTAATCACCAAGACGAGGGTGGACCATTAGCATTTATCAACCAGATTGACCCTCCGTTGCCATCACTAAAACTAGAGGCCACCCCCTAACGGAAACGCCATCATTACATCAGTACAGTGCTGCACATGTGCTTTACTTTGGTGATACGACATGATACGGTATGTGATGTAACGATACAGCGGCAACGGGTTGAGAACCGGATGAAAAGTAACGGATTTTATTTGATACAGACGAGCAAAAGGGTGGGAGAAGCCTAGTCCCACAACCCCTCTGATGGTGAGGATGGTGGTGAGCGAACTCGGTTATCCAGATCCGATGGGATCTGGATCTTGGCCCCTGTCCAGGTTCTCTTCCTCGACGGTATAAGCGTCACGTTGTTCTGGAATTTCTTCACTGGGACTGAAAGGGTTGCGTCGCTTGACCATACGACGCCCTCCTCCATTCGAGGCTTCTCCGACACGGCGACATGTCGCTCCTTTGTTCGTGTAACCTTTCGTTCGCGTTTCTCCAAATGCGACTACGTAATCAACCCCCCATCGCTTCGAGGAAGATGAACCATGGTTGAAGTCATGTCTCCTGTAACCGCAATCTCACCCAACAACTGGACCTTATAGAAGATCCCAGCGAAGCCTATTTAGGTCGCTATAGACAACAACTTAATCTTGGAGTAGACGTCAATTAACCCCTCAGGACATTTCACATATCAGCGACGTCGGCTATCATCACCGACGCGTCTTCCATACCGAGAGCAACATGCGCTTCTTGGATGCATCGCGCTAACCTGACGTTCCTGCGGTTTGGCAGAGCAAGATATCTGTCCGGGATGCCTGGCCTCTTGATCTCGATGTCTGAGATCTCCAACCCTTTGTATCGTACTCCCGGGCATAGTCAAATGACTATGTACAGCACAAAAAAATACTATTCTATGTGATCTGGATCGTTGGAGGTGGTGGTCGCATACAAGGAACTTTTTTCAGATCGTCATTCGCGTTTATTTTGATTTATCTACATCGTCCAGGAATCCACTTTGATTGGTGTAACTATCTAACTAACCCCAGGAGTACTACACATGAAGAGGCAATCTACTTTTCGTCCGTAGTCGCTCACTTCATTATACTCCGCCGTCTGTCGTCGCTGCATGATCTTGGAGGCATCCAAGGCCTTCTCTCCACTGATTCAAAGAACCGTCTGTTGATTAAAGCTGTTTCTAGATTGCAAATGAATAGGACACACCACGCCTTATTATCGCAACTTACGAGTGGAGTGTAGCCTTGTCCACCATCACAGAAAAAATCAACGTCTACAACTGCAAGCAGTCGTTCTCTGACGGTGCCGCATTGCCAAATGGAGGTCGCAGAATGAATTAGTAACTAAGGAAAGCAGATTCGTCGTTACTACGTTACTAGCGGTGGCAATGACGGTATCTAAAGTAATCACAATACTTACAGCAGGTACAGGATATGCAGGACTCTATCCTCCAATTCAGCACTTCTTGGCAGTTGCTCTAGATCCGCGTGTTTGGGTTGTATGGCTCCTCGGTCGGTGGGCAGCTTCTTCCTGTGCTTGGCCACGCCTTCCTATGCAAGGAAGGGGCTGTACTTTCGAATGACGGTAGTGCACCCATGCTCCTCGAATCCATCAATAGCACTTAATGACTTCGCGGTTTCAACTAAATCCTTTTCATCCAGCTCCTCAAAGTGCTGGCAAGCTCCCTCTGACATAGTATTCAGGACGCATGACATGACCACCCTACCACCCTATCGAGGCGTATATGTTCACCATTAAATTGACAAGCCATAACAAAGTGGCTCAATGCAACCACTAGACTTTCGACTTACTGTGCGTCTTTTACGAGAACTAAGTCTCTTTTTGGCGGACTCTGGCTTTGGTCCAACATATGCTAGACATGCTTCCGCCGAATTTCACCTTCTTTCCATATTTGTCATCAACAAGGATAGCCTAAAAGAGTTTTCGTCTGAACTGGTCGTGCAGAGAACTCCTTTTAAGCTCCAGTCGGCTATCTTGGTTGACGAAAAATACAGGGAAGAGGTGATATTTGGTGGAAGCATGTCGTTATGTTCGCCAGCATATGCTGGAGGGGTGGTCATGTTGAAAGTTGTGGGATTCTGTGGGGAAAAGGTAGGCTGGACAGAATGCCACTTTAATTAATCTGGCTACAGTGCACGTCATCTAAAGCCGACAGAAAATTTTGAAAAAAATTAGTCTTCATGGCAAGCACAAAGGATATTTTTCAGGGAAGAAAAATCAAGAAAAGAAAACGCAGATCAATAGATTTTGATTCTCTCGACAAAGCAGCGTTGTCCGCATGTCGAAAAGACGAGGGGATGAAAAGTTGTAGGCTTTCATCGACGAACTCTTTTACTATGACGGACCCCATTATTTGACAAAATCCCAGCGTTCTGATTGGTCTGAAAGACTGTAACTGCCAAAGTTATGTTTTGGCGGATGGGGTACGAGATGCATGGGGTGGGGACAATGGCAAAAACTTACCAGAAATGATAAACGGCATCGTAAAAATGGCTTCAAATCATGAATTTAAAGCGTCGTTATTGTTGTTGATGTTGTTTTGTCGACAAGCTTG
>MU617427.1:0-13400 GCA_025201705.1 Dissophora ornata
TTCGTCTTGTCAACACAATATTTTTATTTCACTTAAAGTTGGACGATTTGCTCTTGCTGTTCTCTGAGCAAAGCAACCATGCAATACACAACCCCCCCCTCCAGGTGTATTTTTAACCTGACCATTATCACCCCACTCAAGAGTTCCCACACGACTAGATTACTTTTCCAACTCAGCGGCGACTCGGAGCTGCCTGCTGCTGCTGCTGCTGTGCCTGTCCCTGAGGTTGACCGCTGTAGCCGTCATAGGCATATCCTCCCAGAAGAGGCTCTGTGGGTAATCCTGGCACAGACGAGTCGTAAGGGTGGAATGTCACATAGTGCGACCCACTATCGTCCTGACCATTTGCTGTCCTGTCAGCAATACGATCCCGTCTCCTGGCATCCTCGATTTCGTCTGCAACCCACAATGCTATGCCTAGATTTGCCGCACGAACAGCGACGACCAAAAAAAAAAAAAAAGTGTATCGTCTGTTAGATGTCTTTCCAAGAGATATTTAACCTTCTTGGCATGATGGACAACAATGATACTCACCGACAATGTTGGTCCAGAAGAACAGCAGGTTCAACAGAGGAGTCATTTCCAGGAAAACCGCCACGGCTCCAAACTCGCAGTACTCGGGCCTGTGCTTCCAGGCATACCTCCTCGACTGGTTAACGCTGTTTTTTTTTTACAAGTGTCGTTCAAAGTCAATGTATCAGGACTAGGTCTGTATGAGGAATAGTAAACAGTACATCGAGACGATGCCATTTTTTTTTTTTGTGGACTAACCTCATCTTGCACAGCTCAAGGTCGTAGTGGATGCGCTTGGCAAAGGTCATGACCCAGCCATTGAGATAGCAATAGACAGCTGTTCCGACAATGGGGATGGCATGTAGTGGTAAGAGCACAACAAGGGACACAACCTGTATCCCATTCCAGACCACAAAACACCAGAACATTGGTTTAGTGAATTTTTTTTTTTTTCTCATGAAGAAAATTCCTGGTGGCGCGTCATCTCATCTCGTGCAAATAAACATCCAAGCCGTCCGCTTTTTTTAGTACCTGGAAGGCCAAGAGCACAACTGACTGGAAGAGAACGAGGTAGATGCCAGCAAAGACGCCGTTCAGGCAGGTGCGGTAGTCGCCATGTGCTGCATCAAGGATATAGCCGAGCTTCTTGGTTCTCAATACAGCGTCAAAAAGGGCTACGTAGAGAGAGTAGTAGTAGTAGTAGTAGCATACGGTGTCAGTTCAATTGAAAAGAGCGATGAGAGCCGCCGCCATACGGGCGCTCGCAAGAGATAGCAGACTACTGATTGGACAGCTCGGTCGGGCTTTTTACCATCCTCCCAAAGTGGCATCAAGGCCAGGTACGAGACCAGCGAACCGAGGGCAGCCTCGAGCAACGAGAAGAACACTGCAGCGATGTAGGCGATCCAAGCTGGCCATGAATGGCGGAGGAGATAGTCAGTCTGCCATGGCATGAGGTATGTGAATGCCAAGATCAGTAGTACGATGGTAATGGCAAGAAGGATTATGAATGGTATGATCACACGAGGCCACAGGCTCGGGGTGGAGAGGAAGTAGGTGATCCCTTGGATGGGGTAGAGCCAACGGGCCTTGATTGCCATGGCTTATTTTTTCAATTCGATTGTGTGAGTGGAGAGGAGTGATGAATCAGAAGAGATGCAGGAAAGGATGTGTGGGGGGCAGACAGACAGCGACAGAGGATGTGGAAGGGGAGAAAGAGGGATGAAGGGAGCCGCGCAGCATGGTTTATTGCTCATTGCCGCTTTGGCTCATTACGTTAGTCGATGTAGGCCAGCAAGCAAGCACGACGCGGTCAATGCCTGATCAGGCACAACAACTCCTCGGGGGAATGAATGCATATCGCGACTATGACAATGTATGCAGCCCTCTGATGATCGACAGGTCGAGGTCTGGAGGTCAGCCTGTGCCTACTATGGCACTAGTCAACCTCTAGTCTACATCCTACCTAGTCTTTCATCATGCCGTTTTTATTCGGTCGACAAGCCAGATCGACTCGACTGTCGCTGTTGTCGCCCACACGCTTCTCTCGCCTGACCTCCTTTTAAAAAGCTGCTCGTCCCTTCCTCCTCCCCTCGCACCTGGTCTTCTCCTCTCTCTCTCTCTCTCTTTCTTTGCTTCGTTCTTGAATCCTCTCTCGTTCCGCACCATTGCCATTCCTTCTCCATTCCCTTGTTGCGTCTCCAACTGTCCTCAACCCGAGCACCTGTTTGCACTGTCCCCCCCCCCTCGTCACTGCAGCTCCCACAAACATCCCATGCTAGTTTCTTGACACCCACCCTAGTCACAGCACATATCACATAGACCTACCACCGCCACCTGTTTGTTCACACTCCAACCTCACAGTCTTCCTTTCATTCGAATCTGGCTCCTGAATGAATCTACTTCGCCATGTCGTCTCCAAGCAGAAGGTATCCCCCCTTTGCCGTGTGTTCTGCACAACGTACAACAGTCGAGAAAGAAAAAAAAGAACATTTATAAAAAGTGCCACGTTTTTTTTTTTTTTTACGTCTTGATCGGTACACAACAGCGCCGTTTTGTCGATAGAGAGGCGGGCATGGACCTGGACCTCACCTACATCACACCGTCCTTGATCGCCATGGGCTTTCCCGCCAAATCCTTCGAAGCCATCTACCGGAACCCAATGAGCGACGTTGAAAAGTAAACCCAAAAAAACGAAACCCCTCCAGTAGCTCGCTCGGTCGCGAGCCTAGCACTGGCCAATGATAAACAAACCAAACTGAGACTGATGTTTTTTTCTTTTTCTTTGTAATGATCTGCGGACAGGTTCCTCGATGGTCGTCACGAGGGTGCTTACAAGGTCTACAACCTGTACGTCAATTGAGCGTGGAGAGAAAAGAAAGAAGGGGGGGAAAGGGGAAAGAAGAGGGGGGCACTGTGCATAAATGGCGCAGTGTACTTGATCCCCTATTGCAGTGCTATTGTGGGAGATGTTGTCATCCACCAACAAGTAGAGAGATGCGCGTGTTGTGCGTGCATGTTTGCTTTGCGTGGTCACTCGTTGGACGTGCTGCTCTCTGGCTTTTAATTTCCGTCGCACGCGTCCAAGGACCTGACCCCCCTAAGAAAAAAGAGAGAATATCTGCTTTGCCCACAGCCTCTGCTCTCCGCGCTGCCATCCCTCTCACTCTCTCTACTGCAACGTCGCATCTATTATTCCTCCGGTAGATTCAGTTCATCCCCTCCCCGTACTGACATCTGTTTTTGTTCATTGTTTGTTTGCGTTGTTTATCGTTTTTTAGATGTTCAGAGCGGTCGTACTCGGATCAACGATTCCATGGTCGAGGTAAACACACTTTCTTCTTGACCTTGATGTCTTTTAGCACTATCTCCACACACTAACACCACCCACACTGCACACACACAGTCGCACAATTCCCCTTTCATGATCACTCCCCACCACCGTTCCAACTGATCCATCCGTTTTGTGAGGACGTGTCGGACTGGTTACACACCACCACAGGAAATGTTGTCGCCGTCCATTGCAAGGCAGGCAAGGGCAGGACAGGAGTCATGATCTGCGCTTTCCTTGTTCACTGTGGAGCCACTGCCGCCGAAGCCATCAAAGTATATGGCGAGAAGAGAACTCTGGATGGATGCGTAAGTCACCATCATCGTCGCGTTATGTTGTTGTTTAACTCGTACGATTTGCCATGTTCCTTATTCTATCTTTACATGTATTGTAGGGAGTTACTATCCCAAGTCAGATGCGCTACATACACTACTATGAGCAATTCTTAGAGTGCAGGACACTCAACTACGATCCACGCCTGCTATCACTCCACGAACTCGTCATCGACACTATACCCAAGCCATTGCTCAGTCTGGAGCCTGGATCAAGCTGTAAGACCATGTCCTGTAATCCGAACCTTTGGATACCCTTACGGATGCCTGTTATTCTAACGTCTTTTTTTCTCTACCACACCTTTGTAGATTTAATACTGACAATCATGTCCGGCGACGTGAAGATCTATGAATCGTTGCCCCAGCACGTAAGGAACCTTGCTTGCCCTGGTGATACTTGGCTCCCCGTTGCTGTTCCCCTCCCCTTGACAATATGCTAACATTTTTTTTTTTTTTTTTTTTTTTTTTTTTCAAAAAACACTTTCTCGTAAATAGTGTGTAGTGGACCACAAACTCCAACAGATCCGACTAAGTATCACTGACAAAATTGTGTTGGCAGGAGATGTCAAAATGACGCTTTGGTACGACAGCCTGTATAAAAGAGTAAGAATCCATTTCCCCTTCTCTAGTAACCTGCTTGTGTATGGCATGAATATATATATATATATATATGACTACTATGCTAACACATCTACTCTTCTATATATATATTTTTGCTACAGTGCCACCTCTGTCACTTCCACTTTAATACGACGTTCATCGACAATACCAAGGATGCACTGCATCTCAAAAAATCCGAAGTCGACAAGGCATGCAAGGACAAACTTCATTCAACCTTTGACAAAGAGTTTCACATCCGTGTTCACTTCTCACCCGCACTCGCTCGACAATCTCCTCTACCAACCCTGGACAGTCTGCCCAATAGGGCGATTTTATTAAAGTACAACAATCACAACGGCCCGAACAGTGTTCAGGTCTCACCACCTTACTTTTCATCCATGAGGTTGTCGCCGCCTAGAGACAATTCTGCACGGTCGCTCTTTGGTATTGCTATGGGGAGTACAGCAGTGACAACGACAACAGCAACAGCAACAACAACAATAGCAACAGCAGCAATAGCAATAACAGAAACATCTGCGACGTCCAACATTTCTGAAAAGGAGATTCAGGGACAGAGCAACAGCCGCAACAGCAACGACAACGATAGTAGTAATAACTCTCTGACCAATTCTACAGGATCCAGCTCTTCTCCCAGTCAGATGCCAAGCGGCAAGATAGGACGCTGTCCGGTCTTGGTACACAGCAATAAAGCAGCTTTCAAACCAGCATGGAGCGAGAAAGAACGGGATCGGGATGACAACTGGGATGCGTCTTCGACAAGTAGCGATCTCTCAGAATCGGATTCCATGCTGGAATGGTGGTACACGAAACCACCACGGCCTACGATCCACTCTACTGCTGGCACGACTGCTGGTACAGCTTCTGCTAGTCTTGTGCAACCGGAAACGACTGTGCGGACAGATCCGGAGATGCGGGCCTTGTTCACTGAAGTTCAGTGCCACCAATACCACCATGATGAGAATACTACCAGCTCAACCTCTGCCAGGTATGAACCATTACCGCCGATCACCCTGGTTTCGTCGAATTTCCGGCAAGCGTTATTGCCGGCAGCTACTACTACTACTACTACTACTACTAGTGGTGGTGGTAGTAGTAGCAGCAGTGGCGGTTTGGCAGTGACGACAGTGGCTATGGCAGCAATATCACCGTCGAGCGCGTACAGGAGTCCGCCACACTCTGCAACGTCACCGCTGGCAAGGGAGATCAAGTTCGATACGGACAATGGGGCGTTGTCCGCGATTGCTTCGAAGCTATCGGAAAAGTACAAAAGTCGAGAGCCATCAGAAAATGTTGGTGCAGCGGGGTCTAGAGAAGGTGCGACGAGTCCAGGACCAAGCAAGTGGGAGAGAAGCTCTATAAGTGGATCGTATTTGGACGAGGAAGGGCAGACGATTGGAGATGACGACGGTAGGGAATCGAGGATGGAAAATGTGGAGTCTAGAGAAAGGCAACGAGAACAGGAGCGAGGGTGGGTAGACTCGATGTCGAGATGGTTCTGGGCAGTGGATGTGCAGAAGGGACAGGAGCCCAATAGGACAGAAAGACAACGATAGATATGTGGAAAAAATATATATATACAAACATACAGACTAGAATTAACCTTGGCGGGCTGTCTGCTACCACTTACAACTCTTGTTTTTTTTTTCCTGGAGGAAACTCTTAAATATTGTTTTCTCTCTCTCTCTCCATTATTACATTTATTGGTCGTCAACAAGGTGTATGGTGTAGCTGTCTTCTATGTATCATCAATGGGAAAAGGATTAAAAGACAGACAAGAGTGCTTTTGACGATGAAGACGTAAGCAGGATCAACAATGCGCTTTCGCTTGTTCGTGAGAGGTACAAAAACATGCTTTGGAATATCACAAAGCCGCGTTTATTTTGAGAGGCCCTTAAATGAGAGACGCGGAGCTGGTTCCAGGATGCGACAGCTTGCTGTGGTACCGCGGAATCTCATCCCACAGTTGCTCCCTAAAAAAAAAAAAAAGAGAGAGAGTTGAGATGTCACGCGTTAGCGATTTGGTCTGCTGCAGTATATAGACAATGGACAACGTTGCTTGCCGGGCTCAGGATAATCATACCAGATCTCGTCGACGATTCTGTTCGAGTCCCATCGCGGGCTGTATCGGCTGATGGGTATGACTTCGGCAAGGGGTGTTGGCGAGTACGAGTTGTTGGGCATGACAGGCGCAGTCAACGTTAGCTTTGGAATCTCGTTCGGAAAGTCGTCTGGCACGTACACTAGACAAAATAGAAAAGCGAATCCAGATTGTGAGAAACGAGCGACGCGTAAAAAAAAAAAAAAAAAAAAAAAAAAAAACGCCGTGCAGTGCAGTGTTGATGGGGGATGTACTTACAGGTCGCGATGGCGGTTGCCTCGCCGCGGGATTTGTCCTTTGGCACCGTGAACAAAAACGAGGCGTATGTGTAATCTACAACGTCACACTCCAAGAGTTGGCTGTTTGGAGAAGACGCGCGAACATTAAAAGATCCAGTTAGAAATATAATCACGTTCTCCAAATATCTCGCAAAAGGTCGTTTCGGACAAAATCCAATAGGGCGTTGGCTCTGTGCAACGTACGATCTAAAAGTCGCTGTGATGACCTCGATGAACTCCTTCTTCATTTGCCTTCCTCGTCCTAGTCGTTCGAAATGCTCGGAGATCTTCTTCGACACCCTTTCGATGAAAGATACGATCGATTCATGTTTGCCCATTTCAGATATCTATAACAACAACGAGAAAATTTCTTCCGCTGGGTCAGTAATGACTCTTGAGTAAACCACACGAGTACATTACATGCCAACCATCGATGTTATACGTCGGGATGTCACGTACCGACTGCAGGAGCTCTGGACATTCGAGCCGTGAAAGAGCTTCGATATTGCTCTGGACAGCGGTGACATCGTTTGGCATCAGAGAACTGATGAGGAACTGGATTTTGGCAACGACTAACGAGGATAGAATACAGAGCGACTTAGAGGTGCTGTCAAGCCCCTTGCGGCGCGTCTCGTTATGTTGTAATTCGTACCCTTTGCGCGGTGTTTCCTGCCCTCGTATGTGTACGGAATATAAAACGGGACTGCAAACAAGACCTAGACGTGCAACAACAGATCCGTCAGCAATCAGAGTCAGAAAAGGAGCTGGAGTGAAGGCGTCGTCTCTTTTTCGATTTCTACCTTGGTTGGTCCATCCACTCCTGGTATCAGGCAGCATTCCATCTCCTGTGGATAAAGGTGCGAGATGTCAATATCATTGCTATTGTCATGAGCAGTCAGTCCATCACTGTGCAGGTTGGACGAACGGACTAAACACTTGCCTCCATTTCATGCAAGCAGCTGTACTCGACTTGTATCCGCTCATTATCACACATTGCCACTCGTTGCCGTTCTCCATGTTGCATCATCCGTGAAAGCTTGCCCAGCACTTTACTCAGGTTCGCGGGATCGTTGTAATCCCACGAATCATCTAACCCTACGTCACTGAGAGAAGGGTTGATGGGTAATCCGTGGATGATCAAATCCGGCGGGAACGACCAGTCGTATGGGTCGTAATAGAATTGCACTTGCGAGGGTCGAGGACAAAAAGAAGAAACAAATCCTTGATTTTAACACAATTGCTTGGCAATGGCATATCGTTTGCAGACGCGTCCTTGTGGCACATTCATAGTCAACGTACGATCGACAGTGTTGCCGTTGATGGTACTGGATCGCATGGTGATCTCGACAATGTCGGCGATAGGGTTCCCATCTGGGTTGAAGACAGTCTGTGAGCAGCCCAGGGAGACGTCCTTGATGGTAAAGAGAGTCATACCCGCCTGCTCCGACAGGTGGCTCAGGGACTGGGTGAGGTAGTGGCTCCGTTTGTGCTGGGAGCCCTTTGGTGTTGAGTAGAGCGCCATATTCTTGGTCGTTTGTCTATGGTTGGAACGGATGAATGCGCTCTCCCGGTTTGTTTCCGCAAGGTTGAAATGAATGTGTGGAATGGGAAAGGGGCGAATGTCGTTCAGAACAAAAAAGCCAAGACCATGGACGTGCAGCCTCGTGAGTGCTTCTGGCCCTGGTCGAGCGCATTCGCCTGAATGTACTTCACCCTTAATGAAGCGATCAGGCAGGCTAGATGCACAACTGTTTGCTGGAATGAAAATGGGCTCAAAGCCCAAAATTACACACCCACACCGCATATTAGCGACTGGTGCGGTCAGCGCCGGTCCATGCTGTTGTCTTGTTGCTTGCATCATACCCACCACGCCCTGACATCCAATGGAAACAGCGAGCTGAAATGTCAGACGAACTCTCTCTGCCGGAGCAGCAGCACCGCCAGCAGCAGGAAAACAACCAAACGCACCAGGAACACAAACAGCTGCAGGACCAAACACTCTCCCCAAACGACCATCGCATTCAGATGGAGCCACTAACCAATGTAGGACCTCGCAACGAGCGCCTGTCTGAAGCAAAACAAAACTTCGTCTCACTATCTAGACTCGACACCGCAGCCCCAACAACTTCATCATCACCCAGAGACTTTGCAAGCCAGGCGTCAGAGCAGGCGAATTCAGAAACCAACACACCCATAACACCTCAAATTAGACACCATGGCTCCAGGCGGAGGATGACCAACCAGGACTCAAATGAACCTATCCCTCTTGACGAAATACCCACCCGCTATTCTACACAGGCGCCTCGGCAATCCGAAGACGACGATCTGGAGCGAGGGATCCAAGAGATCACTTTCGCCATGAATGAGCCAGAGGGATCCTTTGTTGGACTGACTACGGACGAGGCTATCACGTAAGTTTAGCGAGCATGATACGATTGCAACCAAAGCAGTTGAGGGAACGACCTCTCATGTCGCTGTCTGCTTTCTTGTGTCTTTTGCCGTTTAGCAAGCTTGTCGACATTGCCACTGAAGTCCTGAAGGAATACAGTACCCAGACATCGAGCATGGACCGTGAGTCTTTCAATCAGTTGCGATGGTCTGTGCGACCTATTGCCAATTTATTTGCCACCAATTAGCCCTGATCCCTGACCAAGTGTTATCCTGGTCTAATATTCTGCGTCTTCCTAGATTTTATCAAGTACATCACCTCATTCGCACCACTTGCAACAATCGTTGCCACGCTGTGTCTGCTAGTCTTTTGCATTTACGGCTCCCTCAAATCTTCCCCCCACCAATCACGGTTAACCGGAACTATTGTTGAGGTGGCGATTTTGGCGACAATCTTTGTTTGGAATGCCTACATCAACAGACGTGATCTTCAGTTACGCGGAAGGGAAGTCAAAGACCGTGTCAAAGGTGTCATTGCGGAGCTGGAGACTATACGACTGCAACCCGGCCAGGTACTGACCAACTGCGATTTATATGAAGACGAAATCAGATCCAGCGTTCAAAAATGATAGCCCTGCTAATCCTCCGTACTAAACCTGCATCTATACCGCATGTGCTCCTTCATTAGGAACTTAAAATTCCATCGATCCCATCTGTTAGCACAGTGCGAGTGATTCGATCGGGCATCGTCAGAACAATGCCAAGCAACCTGATTGTCAAAGGCGATATGATCGAGATGGTATATGGTGACGTGGCCCCATGCAAAGTGCTCTGCACTCTTTCTCAACACAGGATTGAGAACCCCGACTTGCCTTTCAACTCGCAAGGCTCTCATCACAATCCTCACCACCACAGCAATCAAGATCTTCGGCACCAGGATTACAGCTACGGGAGTCACGGAACATCTCCACATGTTAGGGAGTTCTTTTTAAAGAGAAAGGAGACATTTCAGCCATCTTTATTCGGACTACCCCCGTCAGAAGGAGTACAAAAGATTAACAATGAACTGCAAGGACGCTTCACTTTCGAGGTGCTGGAAACACCAATTGAGCGCATTTTGCACACAGCTCTCGATCCCGCGCCACGACCCAAGAGTTTGATACAGAAGCAACTCCTCGTCATCAACAAAATCATCTTTTTCAAAATCTTTCTCGCCGTTGCTGCCCTCGCGTTCATCATCAATCTCTTGCGTTATATACTCAAAGAGGTCTTACAGCTGGATCACGCATCTAACGGAGTCGAGCAGTTATTAGCCCTGCCGGTCTATGCAGCATTACCACTTTTGCCTTTATCATTACCGACGCTGCTTCAAATTTCAAAGGCGTACACCAATGCGGCCATCCTAGTTCTTTTCAACACCCTCCAGATATCAAAGACTGAGTATGAGGATGAGAAGGATGTGGATGAGTTTGACGTGGAGGCACCACCGCCAACCAAGAATGTTACTATCGAGAGTAAGGAAGTCTGGAAGAGATTTTGGCGACTGTTGACTCGATGGGGTAACAGCGGTCAGGATTTCGACGATGGATTGACACGGAGCACTAATCTTGTTGAGAGTCTGGGCGGGATCACAGTCATTTGCAGCATTGATAAGGAGGGTACTATCGCGACGGCATTCCCTGCCGTGGAACAGCTTTCAATGGCGACAGAGGACCATGATACTGTAGTCCTAGATACGCTGGAGGACGCATACCTGCCGAATGGACTGCGCTTCGAGGACAAGGATTGGGAAAACTATATCCAATCGTTGAAGCCCATCGGATTGAACCAACTCTTGAACACGAATTGCGGAACGCTCTCGGCACCCAGAAGGAAAGAGCCACATCGAAAGTGCAATACGCTACACTACCACTGTCGCACCAGGGCGGCTCAGCAGACATGCCTTTGTCGTCTGGGCAAGGAAATCGGGTTCACGAAAGAGGCAATTTACCCTTTCACGCTCCAGAAGGAGATCATGTGCTATCATCCGTATTTGCCAATGCCTCCTATGACATTTGGCAAGCTTGCGACATACGAAATTCCAACTATGCTGAGCACAATATACCACGAGCGGAACAGTGACAGCTATATGGTGCTGACAGATGGACATGTCGAGTGTGTCGTGGAGTGTTGCACAGACTACTGGGATGGGTCGGGGCTGCAGGAGCTCGATGAAACTGTATGGTTGCTTCCGTGAAATGCAGCGCGGCACCTATGTTACTGGCAACGCACATAGCAGCATGCTGACCTACTTCATTTTTTTCTTTGAAAACGATAGATGCTAAAGAAGATCTCGGACTTTTATCAGACAGCAGTGGTCAATGACTTTCAATGTGTGGCGTATGCCTACCGACCCATTGCGATCGATAAGGAACTCAAAGTCGCTGAATTTGACCCTGAAGTTTCTGAATTCGTCACATTGCCCATGCGAGTCATGCCAGACACAGAGGACAAGCAGAGCGACAAGTTGCCCTCTGAAAATGGAGTCCCATCAAATCATGATGAGCATGAGGAAGAGATTGAAGAGAGTAAAGATACTGGCTCGAGTTCACGTGGGCCATCAGAGATCAAAAGAATCGATATCAGTAGTTTGCCGGACCCCATCAACATTGTCATCGAGGTAGGCGGTGTGGACGGTCCGGATGATGATGACGTCCAGCACTACCCGTCTTCTGTTGAGGAGTCGGGGATATCAGGATCAAGAGTTGAATCTGGGCCACTGCAGAGGTGGCGGAAATTGCGAGAGATGGACATGGAGCTGCCGTACGAAGAAGAGGACGAGACGGAGCCTCAACCTCCAATTAGCGCTCAAGAGTTTTATGAAGATGCCGTACAGGGCCAAATCTTTCTCGGGATGGCCACCCTCGCCCATCAGCCCAAAACAGTATGTCCCTTTCGCAGGAGATATCAAGTATTATGACAGATCGGTAATATTATTGCGGACAAAATATTAACACCGTTGCCTATCATAATAGAACGTGTGCGATTTCATCGAGGATCTGGGACTGGCAGGAATTCGCTTTGTTTATTTTTCGCCTTCAAGTGAGCGGGAGAGCAAAGCATTTGCAGATCGCCTAGGTCTCGAGACGGATTGGAACAGCTGTATCTTGTTGTCTTCAGCATCTGATCCGTTTGGCGCAAGTACAGGGTATCTGGAGTCATACGATATCAAGGCTCAACTGCCAAGAGGAATCGAGAACATTCGGCCGCATCTCGAGTCTGTCGATGATATCCCTCTTCATGTATCTCTCTTTGCAGAGTGTGGGGCTGAGGCGGCGACAGAGATGATCAAGATCTTTCAGGACTATGGCGAGGTCGTTTGCTGCATAGGCAGCTCACTGAATATCAATAATATTGCAGCGTTCGCAAAGGTAAGATGATGTCTCCCATAATTCGATGTGGTCCTTTATTAATCATCGAGGGCGTGGCACTCACACCGTTTCCGATATCTATAGGCGGACATTAGCGTTGGAATGGAACCCATCAGGATGGGCTCGAGTCCAGAGTCGAGGTCTGCGTTCTCATTGGGAGCGAAAATCAACAGTCTGCCATGTGGGTTGACGATGCATAGCGAAACTAGCTTGTACGCCTTGACGCAGGTCGTCCGAGAGGCGCGCCGGCTATTGAATTCGCAACGCCAGGTAATTGGCGCCTTGGATATTTTGAATTATATTGTTCGAGAGAATATGGATCATGAACAGGAGGCTAACCTATTCTACACGATTGATTCAATTAATTCCTACTCTATGTGAAGGGTGTTGTCTTTATGATTGCCTCGTTCATGTCGATCTCGCTGTTACTGCTCGTCTCGTACTGCTTCTTGTTACCGCCAGCCATGACTGGATACCAGATTTTGTGGTTGATGTGGATAATTGTCCCACTGTTGATACTGTCGTTCTTCTTTTCGCCGCACGAGCCGGACACCATGACTATGATGCCCAGTAAGTGAATGGCGCTTATTCTTGGCTCCACGGGCTGTCTTTCAACACTTGCCGTTTACTTATGTCTTGGCAATGCTCTCCTGTTCATCGTTAGGCAAAAACATTTCTCCGCTGAGGGATGTTCCACGGTTCATTCTCTATTTCATGGCGCGGTTCATTCTTCCGATTGGGATGTGCGTCTTTGTGTTTCTCTAGTAAGTCAGACCTTCATTTCGTGGCCAGCTATTTCTACTGCTACTGCGATAGCTTTTTGCCTTTTGCCTTTTGCCTTTTTTTTTTTTTTTTTTTTTTTTTTTTTTTTTTTTTTTTTTTTTTTTTTTTTTTTTTTTTTTTTTTTTTTTTTTTTTTTTTTTTTTTTTT
>MU617428.1:2617-13365 GCA_025201705.1 Dissophora ornata
TTGAGCATGGCTGAACACAGCGTCCGTCATAGGAAGTGTTGTTTATTTTGCCTTTGACCGACGCAGGCCATGGACTAGTTAGCACCCTGCAGATGGAAGATTAAGTCGTACCTTGTCGATAGCGTATGGCACGTAGGATTGATTGATCGAGTAAAATAACTCTGCTTCATTGCACGCTTGTTCGTACATGGAGGCAACGAAAGGATGAAATATCATCTACAGTTCGAGCTGGAAAGACATCCTAAAAACATGACGCGCCATTTACGCCTATCGAAAATCACAATGTCTTCTTGTCGTGACTCTACGTAACTCTGCGTCTGACTGCAAATGAACTTCGCCTCTCTGCACAAAATGAGGGGTAGTCAACAAGCCGAACAAAGCATTGAGAGCCTGCGATGTGAAGAATAGATAGCCAAAGGGCTAGTCAACTACTACCCGACAGCGGCGCATGTTCATTGCCAAAACATTTAAAAGGCGCGCTGCTCCGTACCATCCCACTCATTCTTTTCCTACTTCGCTACCTCCTTATATCCTCTGCTGCGATCGAGCTCCCGCTAAAATAAAAAACCAAATTCCCTTACGCCTATTCCTCAGGAACAGACCCACAACCACTACCTCTCAGACCAGCCGACGCTGCCTCTCGCACACCACACACACCCCTTTAATCTCCTTATGGCACTCGACTTTCCTCAGCAAGCCCAAGAGCCAGCATCGAGCCAAGGATTTTTTGTACCTGGGCGACCTCTGCAGCAGCAGCCATGCGACATTCCATGCAACATTCCATGCAATCCTGCCGACAATATCTCATCCAACATGAACACCCCTAGTCTCAATAGCCAACACTATTGCAACCCAGGTTACAACACGGATTTTTCGATTCAACCTTCTGTACCGCTCTATCAGTCATTCCCTCTGCAATCTCATGGCTCTTACCAGCAGCCCCCCCTTACGGTCGAGTCAGCTCTGGCCATCATGACTAACAGTGTTCCTTCGACCAACCCCGGCGCCTATGACTTCTACATTCAACCGCAAGGCACACCTTTGATGGACAACACAACCTCTCCTTTTCAGAACTATACACCACACGATTGTCTATACCTACCTGCACCAACTGACAGAGAGTTGTTGCTACTGCTGCAGCAACAATGTATGGATGTCAATAGCGACAGCCTTGTCACCGACTTTGCCCATACGGAGGAGCAGAGAGTCACTAATATTCTGTTTACTCCTCCTGCTTCGCCATTCTTAAATTCAGGGGTAAGTAATCAAATGGAATGGTTTCGTGAAGAAAAAAAATAAAACGTCACTAACATGTGGATGCGCTGAAAATGCTATCATCAATCAGGAACAAATGATGCCAGAACCCCCGAAGGTATCTCTTGCAGGCCGAAAACGCAGAGGCTCAGATAACCACGGTCAATGCGGGCACAAGCGACCAAAGAAGGCAATTCAAATTCAGAAAAAACTTGAGATCATCAAGTATTGGGAGCAAAATCAAAATGTAACCTTTCAAAAGATCGGCGAGTACTTTGGTATACCCCGGACGACCATTTATGGGATCGTCAAGGTCCGAGAGGAACTCTGGGCATTCGACAAGAATCAACCACGCGCTAGCTTGACGTTGGAGACCTCTCGAATGGTGGAGCCACAGCTTCGAATACTGGAAGAGGTTCTGATGACATGGATCACGGACTTGCAATCTAGATGCGCCCCCATATCCGGCCCGAAAATTATTGGACAGGCGTTCAATATCCATAGGATGCTGTCAGGGCTGTTGGTTGAGCCGCTGCCACCTTGTAAGTTCACCTCGGGGTGGCTCAAAAACTTCAAAAAAAGACGGCATCTCAGTCACAAAGCAATGCACCGTGAAGTGACAGCTCCCGACGAAGTTGAGAGGGCATTCAAGGAGGTGCGCGATGAGATTGCTGGATATGCGATAAATCGCATCTATACCTGTGGTGTGACAAGTATGTACTTGAGCACAATTCCTACGGCTGCCTTCCAAAATGAAGGCCGTAATTACCAGACGAACAGCGTGGATTCAGCAAGCGTCTCGGTATTGTTTTGCAGTAATGCCGATGGAAGTGACAAACGGAAGCCACTTGTTCTTGGTATGAAGGAGTTATATTTGGTTTGGCGAACTGTTTCTTATAAGAGTATAATGCGCATCCCATTTCTCACAACAATTCGTGTTTTTGCGTTCAATATCTAGGCAGGCACAGTGAGGCCATCTTCGAGACTGAGGACCATTGCAGCGTGGTGCCCGATGCAGGTGTGGAAGATATGACAGCAATATTTTTCAGGAAGTGGATAACTGATTTCAACTCGACTCTGGATGATGGAGTCGTGCTCCTCGTAGATGAGACCGTTTGGCGCCTATTCGAAACTGAGTCCAGCAGATCCAGAGAAATGATCGGGAAGGTTAAAGTCATTAAAGCGCCGCTTCAGCTTCACTCATGGTTGCCCATGGCCGCTGGTATAACGGAGGAGCTGAAGGTCAATTACTATGTCCTACTGATGGAGAGAAAGAAATCCGTCGTGGCTCAGTCATTGGATGTTGCAACCGATGTCCTACTGATAGAGAAAAAGAAATCCGTCGTGGTTCAGTCATTGGATGTTGCAATCGAGAACTATTTGAGGCTCATATCCGATGCCTGGAGTAGAGTGCGGGAGTCGACTTTCAAGCGCACGTTCCAAAAGTTCATACCAGACGAGTCAAGGTCTTGCCTATCAGACGAGTCAAACATTACCGAGCTGGCTCTATGGCAATCAATGGTCACGAAATTGCAAGTAGCGCTCAGGGACGTATCTCCAGCGATTCCAGAAAGCGTCCTCCAGTACTATCTAAATCAAGACAATGATATGGGTCCATCCGATTTTCTTCGCGCCAAGATTCAGGAAATGCATCGACATGAGGATTTCGGACACTGCTTTGTTACTCCCAATTTCGGCGTAATGAGATTTGGAAGCGGAAGGCCTTGGTCAACTTGGGACACCATTAAGTCGTTGGTTATCATTAATAAATGGGTGAGACGAAGCTAGTGTGTTGACCTCAGGTTATACACACTAAACTCTAAAATAAATGAGACGGTGTATTTTATTATTTGACGCATAAATCCCATGTAGTGCTCTTGAAGCTCTCGTGGAAGATATTCTAAGCAGGCCGCTTGTAAATGGTGATTGTAAGAAACCCCTCCTTCTTGTTCCTGAAGGGTGATTTGCGTTGGGCTTTGCTGCTCGTTGATTAGTTCACATGGGACTTCCCTGGTGATCGTTGAAAGGAAGAGGGGTGCCACTGTTCTTGTGATCTTGCTTGCGGCGGAACTTTTCCCTCTCTGCTATTTAGCCCAGAGTTTCGTTCAGTTCTTGTAGCACCGCTGGAGACAGAGTAGCCCTCAATGTTACAGCAAGCAAGCGTCCATAGTCTTGACTCGACATGTTAAGAAAGGAGATGATGTTATGATTTTTTTTTTGAATCTAGTGTGCACACACAGTAGACTGTGAGGTCCTCCTATAAATTATGATCAAAAAAAAAATCCACCCGAAAGGTCTTCATCCCTCTCGCCCTCCTTATTCTCTCCACATGCAACTATGAAGAGATCCTCTCCTAGACTATGGTTCTGTTACATGGCGAGAACAACTCGCTATCTATGTCTATGCCTCATCTTTCCTTCACGCTGTACGCAATTTCATGCGGGCGTGAAGGTGTTTGATGTTCGAAAGCTAGGCATGCCTAATATGCGTGATGGTAATGCAGCGCGCTTCATATCTCTTCATAAATATGTGGATGCTTTATATCCGGGGGAGAGGATTCAATTATTATTTCATGCGCCTGACAATTCATACGAGATATCTCCAAGTGCATATCGCTGCACACTATGGTTTGCCTATCAAAGGAATGTGTTTGATTTAGACAGAAACAGCGGCTGATCCTTGAGCATGGCTGAACACAGCGTCCGTCATAGGAAGTGTTGTTTATTTTGCCTTTGACCGACGCAGGCCATGGACTAGTTAGCACCCTGCAGATGTAAGATCAAGTCGTGCCTTGTCGACAGCGTATGGCACGTAGGATTGATTGATCGAGTAAAATAACTCTTCTTCATTGCATGCTTGTTCGTACATGGAGGCAACGAAAGGATGAAATATCATCAACAGTTCGAGCTGAAAAGACATCCTAAAAATATAACGCGCGCCGTTTACGTCCATCGAAAATCGCATTGTCTTCTTGCCGTGACTCTACTCTTGGCGACTTCCAACGTTCGTAACTCTGCATGTGTCTATCGCCTCTCTGCGCAGACTATGTGTCCATCGCCTTCTCTGCGCAGACTGCAAGAGAAAGAGAGGGGAGTCAATGAACCGGACAAAACATTGAGAGCCCGCGACGAGAAAAATAAATTGCTTGGCAGAGCCAAAGGATAAGTCAACTACCCGACAGTGGCACATGTTCATCGCCAAACATTTAAAAAAAGGCGCGCTCCGTGCCATTTCCTCTCACTCATTCTTTTCCTACTGCGCCATCTTCTTGTATCCTCTGCTGCTGTCAACCTCCCACCAAAATGGACAACCAAACTCCCTTTACGCCTATTCCTCAGGAGCAGACGTTTGCTCACAACCACTGCCTCTCAGACCCGCAGACATCGACTTACGCACACCCTACACCCCCCCTTAATCTCTATACGACACTCGACTTTCCTCAGCAAGCCCAAGAGCCAGCATCGAACCTTGCATTTCTTTTACCTTGGCAACCTCCGCAGCCGCAACCGAGCGACATTCCACACAATCCTGCTCCCATGCTCGGCAATATCTCATCCAGCATGGGCACCCCCAGTCTCAATAGCCAATACTATTGCAACCCAAGTTACAACACGGATCTTCCGATTCAACCTTCTGTATCGCTCTGTCAGCCATTACCTCTGCGATCTCATGGCCCTTGCCAGCAGCCTCTCCTTGCGGTCGAGTCAGTTTCGGACATCATGCTCAACAATGTTCCTTCGACCAATTCTGGCATCTATGACTTCGACAGTCAACTGCGTGGCACCCCCTTGATGCCCAACACAACCATTCCTCTCCAGAACCCTACACTGAACAATTATTTATGCCCACCTGAACCAATTGGCGGAGAGTCGTTGCTACAACCACAGCAACAGCAACAGCGGATGGATGTCGATGATGACTTAGCTCAGGACACAAGCCACTTTCTTGTACACCAGACTCAGCCAAGTCAATTGCACTCTCAGCAGCATCACAGCTTCTATCTATCAAACAGCCTTGTAATCGACTCAGACCAGGCAGCTGAGGTACAAAGAGTCACGGATATTCTGTACACTCCTCCTGCTTCGCCGTTCTTAAATTCATTGAATTCAGGGGTAAGTTATCAAATGGTGTTGGTTTGGTTGAGAAACAAAATAAAACGTCACTAACATGTGCGCTGTAAATGCAGGATACCATCAGTCAGGAACAAATGGCACCAGAAACCCAGGAGTTGTCTTTCGCAGACCGAAAACGCAGAGGCTCAGATAATCACCGCCAACGTGGGCACAAGCGACAAAAGAAGGCAATTCAACTTCAGAAAAAACTTGAGATCATCGAGTATTGGGAGCAAAATCAAAATGCATCCTATCAAAAGATCGGTGAGCACTTTTGTATACCCCGGACGACAATTCATGGGATCGTCAAGAACCGAGAGATACTCCGGGATCACGCCAAGAGCAAGCCACGCGCCGGCTTGACGATGGAGACCTCTCGAATGGTGGAGCCACGGTTTCGAATACTGGAAGAGGTTCTGATGACATGGATCACGGACCTGCGTTCTAGATGCGCCCCTATATCTGGCTGGAAAATCACTGGACAGGCGTTTAATATCCACAGAATGCTGTCAGAGCTGCCGGCTGAGCCACTGCCACCTTGTCAGTTCACCTCGGGGTGGCTCAAAAACTTCAAAAAACGACGGCATATTAGTCTTGAAGCAATGCACCGTAATATGATAGCTTCCGATGATTTTGAGAGGGCATTCAAGGAAGTGCGCGGCCACATTGCTGGATATGCGATAAATCGCATCTACACGTGTGGTGTGACAAGTATGTACTTGACCGCGATTCCTATGGTTGTCTTCCAAGATGAAAAAAAAAAAAAGAAAAAAGTCTTCCAAGATGAAGGCCAGAATTGCCAGACGAACAACGTGGATTCAGCAAGCGCCTCGGTATTGTTTTGCAGTAATGCCGATGGAAGTGACAAACGGAAGCCACTTGTTCTTGGTACGCAGGAAGTATATTTGATTTGACAACTGTTTCTTATGAGAGTATAACGCGTTTCCTATTTCTCACAACACTTCGTATTTGTGCGTTCAATATACAGTCAGGTACAGTGGGGGAATCCTTGAGACTGAGGACCATCGTGGCATGGTGGTTGATGCAAGTGTGGAAGATATGACCGCAACAGTTTTCAGGAAGTGGATAACTGATTTCAGCTCGACTCTGGATGATGGAGTCGTGCTCCTCGTAGATGAGACCGTTTGGCGCCTACTTGAAACTGAGTCCAGCGGATCCAGAGAAATGATCGGGAAGGTTAAAGTCATTAAAGTGCCGCTTCAGCTCCACTCATTGCTGCCCATGGCCGCTGGCATAACGGAGGAGCTGAAGGCCAATTACCATGTCCTACTGATGGAAAAATGGAAATCCGTCGTGGCTCAGTCAGTGAATATTGCAATCGAGGACTATTTGAGGCTCATACCCGATGCCTGGAGTAGAGTGCCGGAGTCGACTTTCAAGCGCACGTTCCAAAAGTTCATACCAGATGAGTCAGGGTCTTGCCCATCAGACGAACCAAACGTTACCGAGCCGGACCAAAAGCAATCAATGGTCACAAAATTGCAAGTGGCGCTCAGGGACGTATCTCCAGCGATTCCAGAAAGCGTCCTCCAGTACTATCTAAATCAAGACAACGACACGGGTCCATCAGGCTTTCTTCGCGCCAAGATTCTGGAAATGAATCTGCCTGAGGATTCCGAGTGCTGCTTTGGTACTACTAATTTCGGCGTAGTGAGATTTGGAAGGGGAAACCTACGTCAGCTCCGGGCTTCTGGGAGTCCATTAACTGGTATACTTATAATTCCCAGCGCACCGCATACCGCACACCGCACATCATTCCTTACATCCACGACCACAAGGACAATTAGTGAGTCTTCTGTGACTGGTACCTACAGGGACTATAGAAGACCTGTTGGTATCGGTCATCAATAAAAACCTCTCTTGTTCTCGTTGACTTTAGTCTGAGTTGTTTACAGTTGCTTTAGAATAAAAACATAGCGTGCGAGCTTTAATGCATGCATGCCAAGTTCACGCTCAGTTAACGTGATCGTCCAGATCTTCAATCCGCAAGGTTTCTGATTATCACGTTCACCGCCTTTAGTTGTGGTACATTATCAACATGTTACCTACACGTTCTTGGGTCATTGTGCGGACTTAGGCAGACATTTGCGAAGAGTTAAGGGGGTACAAGAAGATTCGCCGAATACGGCGAAAGCTGGAGAGCCCAACTTGCGGCTTCGACACGATTTCCGGCTGAGAATACTGACGTTGTGCGGGATGGATAAGTCAAATTTGGGCAGTGGCGAGGGCATCAGTCTTTGTGTAAACGAATTCCGTGACAAAGCACCCGGCGCCACGGATTCTTCGATCATCTCCAAAACCGAGCGGAGACAACGTTTAATACAGTGCGCTACTCTATATATCGAGTGGAATACCCCTTATGAAAACGCCTTACTATCTGCACACATCTGAAGACTAAGTGATATGCTCCTTACATAAGATGATCTTGGACATATCAATGTGCACGAGAAAAAGAGGTCCAGTGGTTCTTCCATGGCATTGAGCAACCCCGATTGCTGAATATCAATTTGCTCGAAGGACTGGCGCAACCGGTGTAACGTGCTACGCCAAGTCATCTTAGCGCCGACGACTTGGTCAAGATACTCGAGCTTACCAGTACACATTTGTGGGGAATTTACAAGTAATCGACAGATTATATCTATCACCTAACCCTGATGGTGGTGCGGGTTTTGGATGCCATGGCCGATAACAAAGTCAAGGGCCTAGATCCCGAAAAGCTCCATGCGCCTCCCACTGCCTATTTGCATGCGCTAGAGAACAAGAGTAACCCACAAATGGTGTATCAAGCCTCCTACGCCTCTCAAACCCTGCCGTATGCCCCAGACGACGAGACGCCATGGTTAGCCACAGTGCGGCGCACGGGAAAGGTATCCAAAGGTGTTTCGGGATTGGTGAGTGCAGTGAAAGGTCTGAATCTCAATCGCTTCATGGAAGGGTTGAGCTATATCCAAGAAGGCCTGACTGGAGCATCTAGAGTCATTACGCTGGCCAAAAATGTATCCAAAGACGCAAGCACGCTGGCTGAGAGTATTAAAGAGTTTGTGGACTGCCTTAAGCAAGGCCTCAGTTTTAGTCGCAAATAAGCCTGGTATCCAGCGTCACCTGGCGCAGATGTCCTTCTTCGGAATGGTCAGCTCACTGCGTTTAAGACGCTGGTACGCGAAGCGCCTTGCCGACTCGATTCTGCCTTCCAATGGGGAGTGTGCCGACGTCTAGCGGAACTCGTAGCCAATGTATAGTGCGATGACGACTCTCGAATAGACGTAGTCGTATTTCTAGGCGAGATATATCAAAATGATGCACTGTGGGGCCGACAGGCGATCATCAAGCAATATATTCTTGATATACTTATGCAGCCAGCTGTTTCATCCGGAAGCGCAATGCAAAGTATGAAGCAGGGAAGGATAATACCATCGTATTGTCAATGACCATTGACGTTGTTACAGAATAGTTTTGTTTAACCAAATACTAACATGAAATTCATTCACCTGCCATAGCCTCCAAGACCATACTCTATGAATTGAAGAAAGACGGAGATACTAAGAAACAGGCGCTACACCAAACTTGTCGAGAGGGTGGTCCAGGTGCACGTCCACTGAAGGTCGCCTATACCCCCCCCCGAAGTCCCTGTCCCTTCTTGATCGCGTTCAGAACAGGGTAGACGTTGGCGCCAGTCTACGCCAGCTAAAAGAGCGACGAATGCTGCTTACGCTTGGGCTGGAGATCTCCACCTGCTGCTCTTACTTCGACGAACACATCAATTGAAGATGCTGCCGGCTCTTAATGAAACTTCCGTGGAGCATAAATGTGCGCATTGCATCCATCGATTATGGTGTGAATAAGAAGTCCTATTAGACCACTCAATGGTCTCGAGATGAATCCAGCTTTATTGGCATCTATGAGATGCATAAAAAATCATGCTCAGTTATACCACAATGAAGTTCTAATATCCACGTATTAACCATGTGGACCATGTCAATTAGCCAGTAAACATTTCACCAACTCGATTGGACTCTTATTAAATGACATTAAAAGCAAAACACGCATTCCACCTGGTTGACAAATTGGGGAGCCTCGTCTGCCTCATTAATCACAATCATTTGGACCTCATGCAAGGGAGGCACATAAATCACCTAAGCGTGCGGTGTTGCAGGCATGTTACCTTGTGAATATATTTTCCCGTGCCATACTCCTTCCCCCATGTCCCTGCAGCTGCTGAAAACAAAGAGCAATTGAGCGTCGAAATGCAATTTTGGTGCTTTGGTGCTTGGACCCCCCATCCCATATAAAAGTTCGATGATTTGGTAAGTCTGCTTAGTCTGCTGGCGGCGGCATGCACGCCTGCTTCCCGCGAGGTGAACTCAATTGCAATTTTCTCCTCGGAGATATCAAAATTTCAGCTGTGAAAAAAAAGCGTCGATCATACGACGATCCATTTGTCCCGCCAAGACTTCTTCCCGCCGCGGGATTCCAGGGGAGTTAAATTCAGGGCCATGGCTTTGCTCTCGTTTTCACTTTCTTTTCTTCTTGATCCACCATTCTTAGTTCTCTTCTCTCCTCACAACCTATTACTCCTACTCAACGACGACACACCGACCAGCTAGTTCTCAATTAAAAGTTCTCTCAGATGGTTATGTACAACGGATTGATCCCCACAGGGGTGCCTCAGGGACAAGTTGATGGCGACAACCAAAAGCGTGTCGACGAGGATGACCGCAATTCAGCAATCAATGCAACATTCCCGACAACCGTGCAGAACACCCCAGAGACCTTTAACTTTATGAATCAAGGTGCAGCCTCCTATCAAAGCGACATATCGGTCCAGACAACATCAGATTATAACAACCTCCTACTCTCTTTAAACAATATGGACACATACGACGTGAACAATCTCCTTCTTGAAAGCCAGATGGAGGTTCACGGCGGCATATCTCTTCCACATCAAACGTTGTCAACCCAATTAAACACTTGGCCTCTCCCAATTGCTCAGCAATCACGTCAACTACAACAGCAACAGATGCAGCAACAATATCGATATCAGCAGCAACAGTATCAACAACAACAACATTTACAGCAACAGTATCAATACCAGCAGCAACAAATGCAGCAGCCACATATACAGCAACAGCCGCAAGTACATCAACATCAATATCAATATCAACAACAACAGTTACAGCAACAGTATCAATACCAGCAGCAACAAATGCAGCAGTCACATATACAGCAACAGCCGCAAGTACAGAAAAAACAACAACAACAACAACAGCAGCAACAGCAACAGCAACAGCAACAGCAACAGCAACAGCAACAGCAACAGCAACAGCAACAGCAACAGCAACAGCAACAGCAACAGCAACAGCA
>MU617430.1:0-13350 GCA_025201705.1 Dissophora ornata
TTTTTTTGTCAACAATATGTTTTAATTATCCACCATGCCTAAGCACAGATCTGCTCGCCCTATCATAAAACATCATCTGGCCATCTGGGTGCAATATGGCGTTCATGGATCTCGTATTCTTGTCCTGTTCTGTTGAAAGAAACATTTGTCAAAAATGCATCCAAAACAGGGTCCAAATGCTCTAACAGTTGATGATTGTCTGTGCACTTTCAACCCCATTTCTCAATGCTGGAGACCAATACAAAGAGAATGTGTGATATCTCTCCGACTTCCTTACACATGAAGCAATAAAGAACAACAGCACGCCATCGAAGATCCTCCGAGAAAGTCATAGTGGGTTGAAGTGATCAGTTGAAAGATGCCAATAATTTTTTTTTAATAAGTCAACCTCGTCGAGTAGAATAGACCTACTCCTTATGTTTCTGCGGATTATGTTTTTCGTAAAAACGTAAGGAATAGGTCTAAGTTGGCTCTGAAAATACCTAGATTCAAAGACAGCCTTACTTAAGTTAGGAGTAACGTTTTCATTGCATTACAGTGAATAGTTGAATAGTTGTCTATTCTCGGTTTCCAGAGAAGCTGCACTCAACGTATGATTAATCTACATCACATTATGCGCCACAATTTAATTTTTTTATGTGAAATGCGTAAGCCTAAATTTTTTCATTATGTAACTTTTGTCTGGCTCATCTTTCTACCGTCCAGCAGCCCAGAGTCCGACAAGCGACCATCCAAGGATGCAAGGTGCGCCGAACACACAGTAGCTCCAGAACAAAACCGCCGTCATATCTTGTTCAAAGAATCCCTTCACCTGCGCCAGCTGGATGAGATTAATCGCAGTAGGGGATGCCACAATCAGCATTAAAGTCAGCGAGAATGTAGGATCCATGGTCAGGATCGGCGAAAGGGAATCGGGATGGAACAAGATCGCCGGCAGGCACACCAGCGGCACAAACACCAAACGCGAGAACAGAATGTACGCCGTAGGCGTTAGCCACTTGAATCGATGGCCTTTCAGTCCGAGTCCCGAAGCCCCGTTGTAAGCAGAGTGCATTGGTGCATCGTACTCGTTGTCGAGGCTATGGAGAGTTGCGGAGGAAGAGGCAAGAGAACGTGAAGAAGCGATCCCGCCCCGTCCGTAGCCGTTTCTCCGAGGGTTAGGAATTGCTAGCCAGCCTTGCTCCTGGCTCTCTTCATCGGAGGAGCTAGAATCGTTGATTGGGTGCGGGAACACAGAAGGAGTGCTGATGCTGCGGTGTCGTTGAGGCCTGCCAGGTCTGGCTGGATCTGAGAACAAGCCTTTGGAGGAAGGATCCGATGAGACTGAGGATGTGGCAAACTGGTCTACCTGAGCACCAAGACAGAGCAAGATCATCGGGATAGCAGCGGAGCCACAGTTTTCAATAGGGTGGATAACGAAGGCATAGAACTTGGAGTCAGAACCCATGAAGAAATGATGTAATGCGGGGATCAACCCAATGATGACCGCCATGATGGCCGTCACCAGGGGAGGTGTCAAGACCTGACGGACCCTGCTCAACGCTTTCGATGCCTTTTGTTTGAGGATGGCCTTTGTGAATTTCCTGTGGCGATGCTGACGCCCTGTCGATCCCGTCGATATCCGCGCTGGTCCTGAGATCGGAGGAGACAATGGCTGCATGTGAGTTGAGCGCAGGTGGTTCTTGGGCTTGTGCACCGATTTGAAAAACGGCGAATGGTCGTGGTTGAGTTCACCATCTGGATCCTCACTTTCATCCTCGTCCGTGTCATCACTGAAAAGGGCTCTGCTGTCATTCAGGGTACGCGTTGAGGAGGCGCCGCTCATCACTGCAGTGTGACTTAATAAGGTCTGTTGGGACTGAGGTTCGTCCACGTCGATCAGAACCTCTTCACCTGAATGGGAGGGCTGTTCTAGGGACTCGGCGGTTTCTTGATCCTCGGAAGTCTCAATATGCTCCTGCCTATCCTCGGGGACCAACAAGGAGAAGCCATAAGACCACCGGACGAGGTTACCAAAGATAGCGTAAAAGAGGATGTAGGAGATTCCGCGCGCTGCAACCTGTTCCTTGGTATCATTCTCGTCACGCAGCAGACTGGCGCCGGCAGCACTCAGGGCGAGAGACTGGACGAGTGCCATGGGCAGAGAGTTGGTGTTTGAGAACAGGACAGAGGCCGTGACAAACTTCTCTTCGTCTGTGGAGAAGCGCAGCAACCTGGATCCGACTCTGGCCACGACCCATGACACGCTCGAGAATAGGAGAAAGAATACGGGGATGGGCCAGAAGGCCTTGAATTGCTCCCAGTTGATGGTCGATGCAATTTTTGTGAAGAGTAGGCACGGCGTCATAAAATACAGGTTCACTTGCGATATCGACTGGAAGGGAGTCAAAGTTAGAGCGGATCGTCCAATAATCCTGATTGGCAATCGCAAGAGCTGTGGGTGACTAATACCTTTTGAGCTGACTGAGAGAGATAGCCCGTCCGAGACAGGACGACACCGCAGGCTACAACGACCAGGACCTGACTGACGGCCTATGTATTGTTTAACACGAGGGTGTGAGCCGTGGTCAACATTCCGGCAGTTGGATGGGATAAGGAGGCACTGTGAGTGAGAATGTCGTCTCGAGGAACACGCCTTGACGCACTGTGATCACCAGATCTGCAATAGAATGGAGGATACAAGGGACGTGCGCACAACGGACACAAAGAAGCGACGTGCATGCAGAAGAGGGGATCAGGCAGATCACAGTCCTACAATCCTGTCTGCCTGAGGCCCTATGAAAAGAAGCAAAGCAGCAGCTCGTCGACGTTGCCGTTGACGCCTGTTGTTCTCAGCCGATGCAGTCAGAAGCCTGGTGAAAGCCATCTGCTTGCCTCTTACCTCTGCTGCTGCTCCTGCAAGAACAGGCCAGTCCATAATGTATGTTTTTTTAAAGTCGATATATGAAGCGGGAAGGAGGAGGAGAACTACACAGGCGTATCAAGAGCAATGGCGAGCTGAAGAGGCTGTGAGCGTGGTAGAATGCAATCGTGGGAAGAGGGATGGGCGAATCCTCGTTGCCGAATGTCGAATGTCGGTACAGGGCGAGGAGTGCGTCAAAAATCAAAAAAAAAAAAAAAAAAAAAAAATCGATGACGAAAGAGATAAGGAGTGGTCTTGGAGATAGCCAATTCAGGAACACGTTGTTGCAGAAGCAAAGAGACAGCAATGAGTGAATGCAACAAGGAGAATGCAGAGAGCGGATGAGTAAATGTACAGGGATGCAAGAAGGATGAGAGAAAAGAAAGGAGGCCTAAAGTCGACCAGAGAGGTCGCAAAGTCGACTGCATTATATCATGGTGTGAATGTCCATGTTGCGTATCCGCATCCACAGAAGGGTGCACACGAGTCCAAAAGGGTATTCGATCACCCACTGGACCTGCCCAATGTCTTGGCAGAGGGTGTGACAAACACCAGAGGCGGGTGTGCTGAGCGCAGTCGTTGATTGGATGCTCTGGACAGGTCAGATTTTTCCCCCTCGGCGTTCCAGACACGACATTCCGCAACATCTCTCGCCTTTATTACAGCAATTCGCTAATAAACACCTTGGCCTTGACAGCATTTGAGAATCCTTCGTTGAACTTGTACCAAATTCTCGTCTTCTTCTTTGGTTTCCCTGTCCCCCTCAGCGATCCATCCAGCGATCCTGACGCATCCATCGTCGGTTTGACAATGGCCCTTCCAAAAAAGTCCACGGCCTCCCTCTCAAAGTCGTCTGCGTCTGCATCCTTGGCTGGGGCAGTGGTTTCGATACTCGCGCTTCCACCCAAGGACGGAGCGTCCTTGTTATTCTTCCCAAAGAACCCTTCTCTCTTTGCTTCCTTGGCAACCTCAACTCTTCGCACGAGCTCCACTTCGATCTAGCGTGAGAATAAAATGATTGGGTCGATTAATCACACCAGAATAGGGAAGCTAGACACTCGCAACTCGCATACTATTTGTCAGGGTGTTTACCTCTTGAGCAATCAGTTGGCGCACAGCATAGCGATTCGTGAGTACGTTTTTGAGTCCAATACCTGAGAAATCCCCAAGCTTCTCAATCGATCTATTGATTAAAATTTTGTTAGAAGTCTGATTGAATTTCAGGATAGAGACAATGACATATCTGGAGAAGCAACGCAACAAAGACGTACGGCTCCAAGCGATAGAGGAATTGGCCATCCTCAGTCTTTTCTTGCACAAACGTGAGCTGGAAATGGATCATAACATCGACGAGTCGCATCAAGACAGCTCGTTCTTCGGGTTTGATCAGCTGCTTGTTCACTGGCCTCAAGGATGGGGACAGAATGCGCAAGAAAGGCGAAAGCAGTTCTGTGGCAAAGTTGCTCTTGCGGAAGTGTCGCTGTGCTTTGGCTGGCAAGTTGAGGGCCATTCCCTGCAGGATGCTCTCGTTCGCCTTGTGTGTAACAAAAGACTATTGGGATTCGTGGCGGCAATAAGGTTGATAATGTCTTAGAAACCTGGATCGTCATAGTCATCGCCATTATTATTTAGCCTTGAAAGAAATCATCAACCGCAGTTACCTCATAGTCCTTGCGAGGATATTCGATTTTTTGTCTCACACTCCCGGCAAAGAATCGATGGAAGCTCACAAGAGCATATGCGGTGTATCCGCCAACCTCGTACTCAAAGTTCGAAGTGATTCTGGCGTTGAGTTGATCGTAAAACGCCAACCAGTCTCCACACTCCACCACCTTGCTCATCGCCACGTCATGGAAAATCATGGTCGGATAATTTTCAAAGCATCCTAATTTTTGAAGTAAGCAATAAATCGAGGAGGTTAGCTCTCTCTCTCTCTCTCTCTCTCTCTCTCTCTCTCTCTCTCTCTCTCTCTCTCTCTTAAAAAATATCAGTATCGGGTAATATATGATGATCCTCAGCTTTCGTCTGCCATACCTTGCATCAGCTTCTCATAATCGCCGTTCGTCTGGATCAGGGTGACCAACCGGCTTACATATGTGCTATTGTCATCTAACAATAATATCATAATACCAAGCAGCAATGTCAGAATGCGAACAAATGGCACTTGACAGACATTATTCAAACAAACGCGCGAGACTCACTTTTGACAAGGCCATCTCGACCCTCCTCCATGACCTTGAGGGCGCTTCTCGCCTTTCGTGCATAGGATGCTTGGAAAAGTTCCTCCCACACGGAAAATAAGGACTTGCTCTGATCTTTGCGTCCAATAGTTGCCTTGTTCAACGCATCCAACGTTAACCCTTCTCCCTGTCCATCGCCTCCAGTGCCTCCAGTGCCTCCAGTACTTATCCGTTCAGCAGCACTGGCAGCAGCAGACACCATACTTGTCTTACTCCTGTTCTTGATAAACTGCAGCGTATTCAGGCATGACCTCATATCTCCTTCCGTCATGTCGTACAATACGCCGAAAGCTCGATTATCGCTAGCCACTTGTTCAATTTCACAGATCTGCTGCAATCGGTTGATAACGCTCCGGACAGATGGTTTCTTGAACTGGTATATTTGAGTGATGACACGCAAAGGACGCAGCACAGGAGCATACCTATTACATACAAGACGCCAATGATACAATTGGTTAAGTCGCTGCCCAATACTTGCCAACCCCATGCTCTTTAGGTTCCCCAGCCTCTGACGGCCTCTACTTACTGGTCATTGCAGATGCAGATGATAGGCCGCATAAGTGGCTTCTTGGTGAATTTCTTAGATTTCTTGCTCGATCTCCTTTCCTCCTTGGATGCCACCTCGACTGTTGCAATGTCGACTAACAATTTGATGAAGCTCTGCTCGCCACCACTCGACGATACTCCATCAATTTCATCGATGACTAGTAGGTTCGGCCTATCGCTTCCAAGAATTGACTGAATCTCCAGAGCAGCTTCGATTTTACCCTTCACAGAGGCGCCAGTTCGGTCGTCACTAATGTGCAGCGCGAAGTGAACAACATCATTATACTGGCCAGAAGCATTTTATGTGTATCACATCTGCGGGAAGTAGCCCTGTTAAGTACCTTGCATTCACTTCGATCACATTATAACCAGCTTGTTTAGCAATCACATGCGCCATCGTTGTCTTTCCAAAACCAGGGGGTCCCGTTAGCATTAGGATCTTCTTATCAGGTCGGCCTAACAGATCTGGCTTGCGGAACTAATTTTTTTCGTTAAAGGAAAAACAGGCGTAAGCGATTGTTCGACCGTTCTCGCGATCCGATAAAGTTATACGGACGTGGCATGAAATACCTCATTAACATGTTGCTTCTTGTGATCTGGCGTATATTTGATGTATTTACGGCCAAATACGCACTGGTCCCATTGCTTGATCCAGCTCAAGACCTCACGGTTCACCCGCTGTGGTAGGAAATACGGACTAGTTAATTGAACTCTTTTCATGGTTCTTTTTCGCGGCCATGCACAGACAGTCAAGACTCCCTTACCTCATCGCCCATCAAATCTGTGTACTTTACAGGGCGATACTTATCCACCCATAGGCGGTCGCTCCCGTTGTTGCTGTCCTGGTCTTTAACCTCGACATCTTCGTAGTCCCCATACTCTAGTCGGTTGATCGCCTCTTGCTTTTGAACTCTGATCTCAGCATCCAGCTCATCCATCATCCTATGGATTGGCATCGAGAGAAGCGGCTTCGCGTTTTGTGAGCTCTTTTTCAGCTGTTCCAGAAACGATTGCTATTAAACATGCGGCAAAGTGAAAAGCGACCAGATATATTAGCGGGTTGCTCCAATCCAGATGCAATTGAGAAAGCTGAGATATGAGATATACCTTGACTTTATCCACTTGCACTTTCTTTGCAAGGTAAAACGTCTGACCAGAAGTGCTCTTTGCTTTGATAAATGATCCAGTCTCCGGAGGAAGAGTGTAATCGTGCTTTAGTGTGACGGGTATTTTGGATCGACTGGAAATATTAAACGAGGCGACAGTTGTGGACTTTGTAGCATTTCGTGAGATCATCGATCCAGTAGAAGCATGCTCCAATCTTGTCTTCTTGCTTGCCTCTATGGATCTGAGTAACGAGTCTCCCAGTGTGTTCGATTGATCCAAGAACTGGTCTACTTCTTCTACGGTAGTCGTCACCGTCGTTATTGCTGTCGTATCAGCAGCTACGGGATGCTTACGCTTGTTGGAATCAGAGGGGAGATTCATTGACTCAGTGGCCTGTTGCTCGTTCTGAAGTTGTTGTTCATGATACTGCATAGCCAAGATATCCCCGAGCGCCTCCTCATCGGCCCTGAGCTGCTCGTCTTCCAAAATCAAATCCTCTAGCATTGCGTCGTGTTGCCGCGCCGACATTTCTAATAGTTCTTCCTCCAACTGACTCGACTCCTGGGTCATGGACATCATAGGGCCTATCGAATTGCGGTTGAACAGGTTGATCCTGGAAGGAATGGACGATATGATCGTGGTACTTGATGTCGCTGTGTGAGTTGACTTTGTAGTTTCCGTCACGGGGGGTGCTCCAGACATCGTTCTGTGCTTTTGTGAGATGCTTAGTCGCTCTAGTCCCAGATCGTCGTTTTCGTTTACGCCACCAATCTCCTCTGCTGCATCGAGAAGAGGTATCCGTCGAGGGAACAAGGGCTTCTTGTTCTGGTTCAATTCGAACTCAATCTCTCCATCCGCTCCAAATTGCGCCATAAAATCTTCTCCAAAGAGATCGTCATCATCATCCATCGGCCGCGGCAGTTGAGAGCCTTCCTCTAAAACCACGGTTCCTTCTAAAGATGTTGGCTTTGCTGCAGCTACTGTAATCTCGGGATCAAGACTCGGGATACCGTCCTCAAATTCTACTGAGGAGGTGTCACTGAAAGTTTGATCAATCTGGAGCTCAATCTTCTGCGATCCCATCGGCATCGCCAACAACTCGTCGTCGTCATCGTCGTCATCATCCATGTCATCGTCCGAATCTATGAGTAGCCTTGACCGCGTGCTCGGGGCGCCCAGCGGTGCAACCGTACTATTGCTGGCGTACCCTTCTCCAGCTTTAAAGTTGCTGTTTGCGTTCAGCTCCAGGGTCGAATCTGGTTCCCGGAACCCATCGTTCCCCAAATATGTGTTACTTTTATCTGTAATGGCAGAGAACACGTTTAAGATAAAGTCGACGCCTCTGTTGTGAATCCCAACGTCCTTTCAGGAACCAATGCTCCTTACCGTTGTCTGTCATGTTAGAATGTGAGCGATCCCTGCGATTATAACTTGTAAAAAGGGGGTAATAGCGCTACGCGAGGATGCTAAGGAGGAATTTGGGATGCTGACAATCCTGGCGAGTGCCTTGGAGTGGATGAGAATGATGAGAGTGAAAGGCCATCGATGAGGCTGTCGAATGCACCAAGACGCGCCTGGTCGTGTTTTCAAAACACCACGTGATTTAAATGAAATGTGTGACCTTTATTGTCCCACGCGTTTTGGGCGGTTTTTTTTGATCGATGAATATGATGAATATCCGCGGAGCACAGCATCGAAATTTTGCGCTCTCAAAAATGTGATCGAGGAGCACAACCACGCTCTTGCTTTGTTTGTGTGTGCGCTTTGCGTGATCGTCGTTACAGACGCTCAATTGAAAAGGCATGGCGCCAAACGTGTCACTGTACACTAGACTTTCATATCAACAAACATCATTGAGTCCGATCTCCCACCCTTGTCTGGCCTCTCCTACTGTCTCCCTCTACCTCGCTTTGCCTACTTTGATATCACTCTGCCCGACCTTGCAAGCAGGCGATGAGCATCAATGCGAGGTCGAGCAATCGTGATATCCCCGCACCTCGCCCACTCGTATTGTAAAAAGTATATCTACAACTCTTCGCTAACCTGCCACGTTATCCCATCTTTCTTTTTCTTCTCTACATCCTCTCGGCCCCCACCCCTTTTCCTTCTCTCCCTCCATCGATTTTCATCCCATCTTCCCTGAACATGCCCTGCTCTGTTCACAACTTCCGACGTCTCTCATCGGCGCTCACCGGACCCGCGGTTGTCCCTGTACCCATGCCTGTCGCTACACCCGTGGGTGTTGCTGGACCCGTGGGTGTTGCTGGACCCGTGGGTGTTGCTGGACCCGTGGGTGTTGCTGGACCCGTGGGTGTTGCTGGACCCGTGGGTGTTGCTGAACCCGTGGGTGACCCTGAATCCTCAGATGACCCTGAATCCGCAGATGACCCTGGATCCACAAATGTCCCTGAATCCACGGATGTCCCTGAGCTCATGGAAGATCTAAACGGCGAGGAAGAAGAGGACGAAGTCGAACCGAACGATGTACCCGATTATAGCCCTCTGTCTCCTACTTTTCAAGTCCAGCAAGATGTCCCAAGATCCCCAGTGATGATCGTGGCCATGCACGACCTTAACCCACAATTGGAATCTTTGACGTGACAAGAGTGCTTTTTGAATTGCCTCGCGTTTGCCGCGAGACTGTTTCCCGCGTTGCTGCGTACCTGTCCTCGAGAAGATCAATAACCTGAGTGGAGTCAGTCCTCATTTCTCGCCAAGAATTTTTTTTTTCTCTCAATTCTCTTTTTTCCAATCATTTCCAATTTGTTCGAAAAGTTCATATCCATCCTTGCACGATCCATTCACACACACACTTGCACAACTCTCCACAAATTAAATCGCCATGCGATGTGTACTGCTCACAATAAAATATTGAATACTGTACTCTATTGTGTTACGCGAGAGTAAAAGTAACGCAAGACGTCTGACAAGGATCAAATATCCGTTGGTAGCTCAGATTTCAAGAATGTTTACCCTCGATCACTCTTTTTTCCAATTGCTGACTACCCTGATTTGCTGCTGCTCTTCGGGCCAATAACACCGTTTTCGGAACCTCATCTTTGCAATTGGGTTTGCGAGAGCAGTGTATTGGTGAGCCTGGGCCAGGAAACGCGGCGTCCATCCCTCGAAGTGCTCCCACCAAAATTTTAAGTCTCTAAAACACACTGGCTATATCTTGGTGTTTTTGTATCTCCAAGATCCATGCCGCTCAGTAAGCGTCGTAGGTTCAGTACGTACAGTGTCCTGCTTCCCTGTTTCAAATAATTGTCGAATTTAAAAACGCGTGATGGGCCTCGGGAGGTGTTTCGACAAACCCCAAGGCCAACCCGATTGCTGCAGGTTCATAATACTTCTAGGCCTTGGCTTGATGTTGCGTCGACACAAATCGAGTGACAATTTTTTCAATGCGGATCAGCGCTTATACCCCTGATCTGTGAGCGCAGTCATCGACACTCTGGCGTATCGACACTTCCCTCTTCCCCCCCTCCCCCTCCGTTAGTTCGCATGTGACATTCACCGCCTAATGAGAGGTTCTTAATAGTTTGAGCTTGACTCTCTGCGCTCGTTGGGAGCGACGCACTAAGAGGCGACTTTACTTTAATTTCAGTCTTCTGCTTTGCCCATTCGGCTCTGCGCCGTTCTCGATCGTATGCAGTACAGGGCTGGCTCGAGATCTTTGTCGCGGCAGCGTTCTAGCCTTTGGCAGAGACCTCAGATTGCCTGACCTCGTGGCCGAATGCCATTACCTCCGAGGGCTCTGGAAATCCTACGATGGTGCTCACAAAGGATGCCCACTGCTCCTCATAACGGTCTCCCCCCTTTGCGACCTCGAGCTCTTTGGAAATTTGAGGGTCATGCCGCAACGCTCAAAAGGATCCACACATTTAAAGTAGAAATACAACTATACAAGACGTCGTCCTGTACTTTCTGTGACTTGATCTCATAATCCTTTCATGCTGTCATAACCTCCCTTCCCTTCCCTCTCTCTCTCTCTTTTGCCGACACTTCATCTTTATTCAGTCGTCTTATTTCTGCAGGTGCTCTATTTGGCTCATTTATTCCCCTCAATTTTCAACCCATTGTTTGATTCAATTGCGCTCCAGCAGCAACTGTCTGCTCCCGGATACGGCTCTCCACCATCAACAAGCTCCAGCAGCAGCTCTCGCTGCGACTCCCGCGGCAATTTCTGGAATCCGCACCCCCCTTAACCACGCGTTTCCTGGATGAGGGAAGAAAAGGGACGTGGGATTTGGTTGGCGAAACGGCCTGAAATCAATCGAGAAACAAGTAACACAGGAGTAGTTACACAAGAGTGCACAAAAGAGGTCATTGTACAGTCTGATCACTTTCAAGAATAGCAGCCGATTCTTGCTGTCAACAAGAAAGGAGGGAAGCCAATAATAATACCCGAGGGATTCGTAGTGGCGATCTACAGCTATATAGCGCGGGTGGTGCAGCCTCATCTATACACTGTCTACATGTCGCCAATTCTTTCGAATCCCATTCGCAATGCCATGGACGAATAGAAATAAGCTCATATTAATGTCCGAGTTCATGAAATCGTGCGCAAACCCAATTCGAAGTACATGAACATGCGCCGACAGTGGAGAGGAAATAAAATGATTTCACTTTTAATTCACAAGAGTTCAAGTTGCAATGCACTAATCCCTTCAGAGAGCATCACACTCATATCATCAATATTCATCTCGCCTTCTGGGGTTCCCGCAATCCATTGGTAAGTGATCATTTTCTGCGAAAGCGTCTGAAATCCTTGCACGTGAAGACCGCTCGGCTCTCTACTCCCGAACTTGACCTTCCCAAAGTTGACGTTGCCAAAAAAACCCATAAAGTCCTGGCGCTGTTGCATCGCAAGGATTTGTCTGCGCAGGAAGCTGGTCGGGCCCATATCCCTGTCTTGCGTCAAATAGTATCGCAAAACACTCTCTCGAATATCCGGGATCGCGGCTTTGAGTGCCACCCTCAATTTGTATTCCGTGGATTCTTCAGACGTCAGCGATGGTGAGGGTTGCCGAATGGTCTCCTTGCATTGAGCAACTCCCGAACAATCAAACAGTGTCAAGATGTTCCTGTAGCAATCTTGGATAATCAACGCTTGCACGCGAAGCCAGGCCTTCGGTAAGAGCCTCAAACAAACGTCATGTGGGAGTGAAGGAGAAAACGACGACGACGCCTCCGGTCCGCAAGAATCCACAACCATGGTATTCTTCCAATTTTTGAGCAAGAGTCTGTGGTATTGGAGCTTGAACTCCGTGATTAACCTCGCGCTCATGGGTAGCAATGCTCCGATCCGGTTTGGGACAATCACAACTTTGATGAAGCGTAGTAAAAATGACGGCGGTTTCCTGCCGATGTTAAGTACACTCCACATGCTGTCGTCCATGACAAGTAATATACGACGTCCCAGAGAGCTATCCAGCTCTATAAGCCAATTCTGGAAGGTTGAGCAAGTCAAGTCCTCAATTCGGGTGTCATTTGCTGCGTCAGTGTGAGAGTCAAGCTCGGGGTTGTCCGCTTCCATTTCCCTAACTTGCAACATGAGATAGAGCGAGCAAAAGATGTTACAAAAAAGGGCTCGGTTGAAAATATACCCCTTAATAATATCACCCCGTGACAGCGCATTACCAAGAACCAACGGCTCTCTCTTGTCTGTGCCGCTCGCGTTGCTGCAGAGCAATACCGAGACGCTGTTTTGATCCCGCCGACTGGGGGTCGTCTGCTTTTGTTTGTTTTGAACCGCCCCTGAAGGCAGCATGGACAAAAACATGCTCATCACGTCGCAAAAGTAGATGTCATCTGTGTGGTAGCATTGAAGATACAACTTCAGGATCCTGACCTCCGGTATCTTTTTCTCATTGACCTTGTCATCGCGCATTGTCTCGAGACAGACGTTCCTCCGTTTTTTGAATCCCTTGAGCCATCCAGAGGTGAACAAGCAAGGGGGTAATGGCTCGACTAGAACACCTGAAAGCGTTCTATGTATCTCAAACGCTTGTGTCGTGATTTTCTTCCCCGACACTGAGACACCACGACATCTGAGATCTGTAAACCATGACATCAGGAGCTCTTCCAGGACACGGAATCGCGACTCAACCATGCGGGATGTCTCCAGTGTCAGTGCTGCGCGAGGCCGTGCTCTCTCAAGGTCCCAACTAGCCTTCTTGTTCTTGATGATTCCATAGACGGTAGTACGTGATAGGCCAAAGTGCTCGCCGAGTGCTGGAAAGGAGATTGGATTTTGTTCCCAGAAGGCAATGATTTTGAGCTTTTCTTGCAATTGAAGCGCTGTCCTTGATCGCTTGCGTCTAGTTTGATCTCCAGTCTGAGTGCCCTCTGGTTCAGCGCTATTCTCATGAACAGTGGGTGGTGAGTATGGCGGGCTAACAGATGGTGTCTCCCAGTCAACATACTCTTCGTCATTGAAGCCCTGTGAACGCAAAGTAAAAAAAAAAAAAAAATTAGCGCGCGTCCGCTCGAAGCAATGCAATAATTTAAAAGCACATGACATTATTTCGTGTTTATGCACCTCGGGAACTG
>MU617431.1:0-11171 GCA_025201705.1 Dissophora ornata
AAAAAAAAAAGGTTTGATCATTATGTTTCTTATAAGTACACTGCGCTACAACCCAACCATCATCTCCCCGATCCCCTCCATGTCCTCGTACTGGCTCGTCAAAAAGTCCAACTCCTCTGGATTCGATTGCAATGCTTGGTAGACGTGATAAGGCGCTAGTAGCTTGTTTGACAGCTTTGTCGCTTTAGCCTCAGGTCTATCTGAATCGCCGTTATCCCGCTCTTCGTCAGACTCATTCAGTGCATCCAGCTCCATCATAATCGATTCGGGTCCTTTCTCCGCCTCCATCTCCGCCCGATGAATACTAATCGCCTTGGAAAGCACGCTGCCCAAGAAGGCTTTTGTGGCTTGTACCAAAAGTCCCCCTACCACTGCCCGCTGTGACATTGATTCAGGTACATTCTGAGAGTCTGAAGCGTTCAGTAGCTGCTCCTGTTCCTGGTCACGGTCCCGGAGTCCATATCTAGAACCTCCAGAGCCTCCCCCCATACCACCATCCAAAAGCAGCGTCTTCAGCTTTAGCTCGTCCATTACAGATAAAACCCAATCGATCTCAGACCGCCGACACTTGTATACCTCCATTTTTTGAAAAGCGTCTGTGAGCTGCTGTACTTTAGTCCGATGCTCCAGGGACAGAGCGCCTGTTGGATTCGGTGGCGGTGTTGGCAGTTCGCTATCTCCGATATCCAAGTCCATGGCCGAGTCTGACTGCGGCAAATCCAGCAACATCCGATCATGACTCGAGATGGGTCGTCCTTGCTGGTCCACGATCCCGCAGTTTTTCAGCATATCCAGTGCGAACTTGTTCTTGGACCGCCCAACCAACAGTGAGAGCAACATTTGATCATCCTCACTGATATCCTTAACCGCAAAGAATTTGGAATGATGCGGACAGTTAGGGATCCTCTGCCCGCTATCCTCGTTCAACAGCACAGGCTCCGACATGGTTCCAGCCACTCCGAGTGCTCCATCTCGGTGCTGTTTCCAGAGTGAGCCACAGGCTTTACAGTACGAGAGGGTTGTTTCCTTGGCCTTGCGACTCTTCATCGAACCTTCATCAATTGAAGCTGCTCGCACAGTGTCGATGGCTGCGCTCACGCCAGTCTGCACTTCCGCCCCTGTATTAACACCGCGTGCATTATCAGACGACACACTTGGTTTCGAGAGAGTTTTTTGAAGCTCTTGCTCATCCTCTTCTGCGCCATCGGCCATGGCCACTTCTGCAGCTGAATTCAATATCAAGTTATTTCGGGATCCAGACTTGTTGCCGCTGCTCTTGGATCGAGATTGCAATGGCGTTGTAGTCATGAAAGTTGTGTTCCTATCCAGTTCCAGATCCACATGTCTTTCTCCTCCATGAACCTGTCGTCCGCAGTGAGTGGGATCCAGCTATGGACATAGAAATGATAATATCCATGGATTAGCGACCCCAATATAAAGCAGTACCACGCAACGCGTGAATAGAGACAAAACACAATTGCTATTATCACTCACAGCCAGGCGGTGGTAAACTTCTACAGGTTTGTTCCGTGTGTCATGAAAAAATAAGCGCACTTTGATCTGCGTCTCGCCCCAGGCATAACGACTCAGATGGAAGGGCGCTTCCGACACAGTGACAATATGATTCGGCTTGTAACTCTCGTGCAAATGAAATTCAACCTTGGAGATGTATGCCGTTATATCTTCAGGTTTCGGTGCGCCATCGACGTATATCATCCACTTGTATGGGAACTCTTTCAGTCGGGGGTCGCGCTTATCTTCAGGAAGATACTTTGACACGTTGCCGACCACAATCCGCCTCTTGACATAGAATCGGGACCCGACAGTGTCCAATGGTGCGGGAACTCCAGCCTGAATCGCACTTGCACCAAACGAAATGATGGTCGGTTGAAGTTGTTGTGGTTGTTGGGGCTGCTGCGACACATGTGTGCGTTGTTCTACTCCAGCTACTGCTTCAAACGTAGTCGGTGTGGTCGTCGTGGAGTGGGAGGGTATAGGTATTGACCTTGCAGGAAATCCTGACACAGGGGTAGAAGGCTCAGAAATGTCGTTTTCACTCATCAGCGGATGAATTGTGGGACTGACTGCTCTGGAGCTAGGAGCACTCGACATCCTGCTATCAGGCATACTGTAAGATGCCGCTGTACTCAGCCGCGATGGCATGCCCAAGTGTGAGGTACTAGTGCTCGGGATAGTAGATGGCGGTCCCTGCGACATACTCCCGTACTTTCTCATCGGTCCCTTTCCTGCGTGAGGTGGTCGATGTGACTCGTTGCCACTTTCGTCATTATCATCAGAACCTTCACTTTCTGAATCCTGGTTGGGCTTGGGGCGTGGCGTGCCCTTTTGTGGACGAACTATACTGAGTGCAAGGGATGACCGCCGCCGTTTTCCAGCTCCAACTCCTGACTCGCCGCCAGAAACCATTCCCGATGTGTCGGACTCGCTCTCTGTTCCTCCATTCGAGGATGAGTTGACAGACCCATTACTGTGTTTCCTTGGTGCTTGAGATGACGCCATCCGGCCACCGTTCCTTGCGCCTCCATCGTCTGACTCCAGATCCACATCTTCGTCGTACGTCTTGATCGTGGGCTGAAGTGTACATTGATTTAGATCTCACAGGTAAGTTGATGGTGCCTATTGTCACTTGAACCTGTAAACATAAGTCCAGTGATTGCGATCCATACCTTTGGAAAGTCTGGCTGTCCCAGATTCATATCACTAGTGTTGAAAGTGGTTTATAAAACAAATTAGCTTGCTGGCTCGCACGTCGATTCGGTTAGAAGTGGTACTAGTCCCTATCAAGTTTTCGCTATACCTGGCTGCCAGAGAACTGAACACCACCTTGGTGCGGCATGGATGATCTGGTGACACTTCGCTCGAAGGCTACAGTATCCAAAGAGTCGTCGTTGTTAAAATACAGCCCCCGCTATACTGTGGAAGGCAAACAACAGAGACAAACATTTCACTTACAACCACAATTCCACAGTACCGCACGCCTTCTTCCGTGTTTTTAAAGACCAGCTTGTGTGACAGACGCATATGATTGACGAGGCCTTGAATGCTTCCAAAGTCATATCGGTCGCATCTTGGACAACCCAGCCTGACAAACTGTCCGTCTGCTCGTACAGCATACAGAGCTTCAGGTTGCCGTGCATCTCGTCCATAATACGCCGTCGTCCTCCTGGAACTCTGTCGGCTGCTGTAGTACGGGTTCTGTTGAGAGCCTATGTTACTGAAGCCGCGCGTAACAGTAGAATCGCCGTAGGGTGATCCCTGCCGCTCTATTTTTTTTGTGAGATGCAAGCGCGTCGAGTAATGAGTGCGGCTGTCCTTGTCGATGGCAACGAATAGCAGTTTCCGTCAGGTTACATTACCACTAAGGATGGCGTGTCGTAGGTCCTCCAGCATACTCTCGGCTTTTGCAAGCTCCTTCGCGATGGCCGTACCCTCTGCATGGCGCAGAAGAATTTCAAGGTCGAACTGATGGTCGATGATTTCAATGATCTTTTGACGCGTTGCAGCCGCTTTAGCATCTGTTGTCGTTGTTGGCGCCAATGGTATTACATCAGGCACGATTTCCGTCGTTGATGCCTTGTCCATGGCAGCGGGTGTTGTTGACGCTGTCGTGTCTGGAGTTGTCATTGTCACGTCTACGGTCACCTCTGTAGCGATAGCATCGGCGTCGTTGTTTGGCAGGAAGGACATGGCGGAGCGATCAATGTCAGGAAATGGTAGACCGCACGCTGAACAAGGCGACAGCTATATCACGTGATGACAAGGCACAGACATCGCTGTATTCAAAAGGACACCCAAACAATGAATTGTTGGTTCGGCAGATACAGATATACTGAGGTAGTCTGACATTGTTCTTGTACCGCATGGAGATGTCAGCTTTGCTTGGACTTTATTCCTGCCTCGCGTTGCTTCTTGCTTGTGCCTTGCGTGCACCTCGTTTTGCCACCAAATCTCCTGAATGCCCAACGCGACAGTCACCAAATAAAGTAAACAATTTTTTTTTTTTTTTTTACGGTCTTGTTCGTCTGTTCCTCATTCCTTCCATCGTCAAGAATAACAACAACAATGCCACCAAAGCAAACAAAAAAGAGCGCTCCTTCCAAGGGCGCTGGCGCTCCGAATACAGCACATGTTGCCTCTGGTCCCAACAAATCAAAAAAGCCTGTTAAAAAGACTAAAGTTACAACGGTCAAGGTGGTTAAGGCTGCTAAGGAAAACACAGTGTCGTCCTCCACCGTCGCCAAGGCGGCACCATCCTCAAACTGGAAGAACCTGCAAGCTGTACGTATCCTGTTTTTTTTTAATTCTCCATGCGTGCACAGTAGATGGTGCACAATTTGTAGCACTCAGTCGCTTACTATCCAAATTTCTCTTTTCAGACTATCAAACCTGCTCCAAGGAAATCTATACCCATTACAAAAGCACCGTCGAAGCGGCCACATGCAGCACTGTCCGACGAAGAGGAGGATGAAGAGGACAAGGGGTCCAAAGCACCAAAGCTCGACATTGGATCTGGACCCAGGCACGACACCACCCAGCTTTGGTTTGACGACATCTCAAACGAGGATCTTGAAAAGGCGTACGGAAAATCTGGAAAGAAACAGGAATACGACCCTACGGACACAGGAAAGCATAAGTAAGAACTCCTTCAAAATATTGTGTTCGTGATGATTTCCCGACATTTGTTTTTTCGGTTGTACTGATTCGATCTGCGATCCTCTCCGCCTTTATAGGATTGGCAAATACGTGGGAATCGATTGCGAGATGGTGGGAGTCGGACCTGAGGGCATTCAGTCAGCACTGGCTCGAGTCAGTATTGTCAACTATTATGGTGTCACAATTCTTGATCTATATGTTCGACCCATGGAGCGCGTAACGGATTTCCGAACAGAAGTCAGTGGAATCACCCCTAAACTCCTTGTAAATGCTGTTGAGTTCAAGGATGCTCAGAGGCAGGTGGCAGATATTATTGACGATAAGATTGTGGTTGGACATGCTATTCACAACGATTTCAAGGCGTTGTTGCTGGACCACCCACAGAGATTGGTTCGTGATACCTCCAGATACCAACCCTTTAGAGCCCTGGCTAAAGGAAAGACGCCGTCGCTTAAGAGATTGGCGCTGGAGATCCTAGGAATCAAAATTCAGGATGGGTCCCATTCTAGTGTGGAGGATGCCCGGATAACCATCTTGCTTTACAGGAAACACAAAGAGGCCTGGGACTCGTCGCTCGCTCTTAAGGCGAAGAGAATGTCCCAGAAGGCGACCAAGAACAAGAAGAAGGTTGTTGCAAAATAAACGCCTCGAATATAAACATTACATTTCAGATTGAGCGCGCGGAGAAAATTGAAATTGACGTCTATTGTTTCCAGAGCGATTACTATGCAATGCCTATCCTCCTGGCCATACGCCTGTACTGAGCAGCTGCGAGTTTGCGTCTTCGCCAGACCAACAGGACTCCTGAGAAGAAGGCCAAAAACACATTCGTTGACTATCGTATTAAGGAGGACGATTAGAGGACGAAAGCATAAAATTGACAGACGACTTCAAGGAGCAGGGCGTGGCCAGGCGCGCAGGTGTACTTACAAAGAAATGAGCAAATCTCCTGGCCTCTACTGCCTTGACGTGAAGACATGACCGGTAAGAGGGCAATAGGACCTTGAGCTCTTCATCCTCGTCGTTTTTTGGGTCATCGTATATGCATTCTATCCTTTGTCGATTATGGGTCTCTTTGCAGAAGTGTTCCGTTTGCTAGATTGAAAAGTTTCGTCAGTTCAAGCACCAGTGATAGTGGTTAGCGAACCATCACGAAGGCGAGACGTTGCTGGGTGCTGCATGGAGTGGAAAATATAAAGTTCTTGCTCCTTACAATCTGCAAAGCGCTACAAGCGTGGCACTCTCCAACAACAACACAGGTATAACTTGGCGCCTCTTTGGGTGTCTCAGGTCCCCCCTGTCTTTTAGCGAGCTGGGAAGCTGTGAAGGGTGAGGAGGCGGATGGCGATGTGTTCGACAGTGACATAACGCTGGGTAGGCTGATGTAGTTTCAAAAGCAAGAACGTTGTCAGCGTAGGCACAACGAGGAAAAAGTGTGGCAGGGCTTTACAGCGCGGGTTATTACAATGAGCATAGTAGGGCAATTAGGAGTAGAAGTGCATGCGCCCTGAGATGTCTAGTTGCTGTAGTTGTCCGCATGGCGAGGAGGAAGGAGATGAGGTTTAGGAGCGAATGCAAGACGAAGAGTAATGTCATGTCGTGTTCAGTTTTGGGATCACGTGGACGAGTGTTTATATTATTTTGTGCCTTGATTGATCCCGGCATTTGTTTCCCCCATTGCACCTAATCTCGCCAACATGTCCAAGAAGGCCCCCGCTGCTGCCGCATCCCTGCTGCGTCTGGTCGTGCCTGCCGGAAAGGCCACACCCTCGCCCCCCATCGGTCCCGCTCTCGGTCAGCGTGGTGTCAAGTCGATGGATTTCTGCAAACAGTTCAACGACAGGACCAAGAATGTCGAGTCTGGCACACCATTGCCAGTCATCATCACCGTCAAGGGCGATCGAACCTTCACTTTTGTCACCAAGTCTCCCCCAACCTCCTTCTTCCTCAAGCGCGCTGCTGGTATCGAGAAGGGCGCCACCAACATCGGAAAGGAACATCCATTTGTGGGCAAAGTCAACTTGAAGCAGGTCTACGAGATCGCAAAGATCAAGCAGGCGGATGATGGCATGGGTCACTTGGAGCTCAAGGGAATCTGCTCCGGCGTCATTGGAAGTGCAAGGTCGATGGGCATTGAGGTTGTCGCTTAAGCGCAGGACAAACAACAAGTCGATCTAGCCTTCTAGCCTGGACCAGGAAACATTGGACATTTTTAGCCAAAGATGCAGTCGAGACGACTGTTTTGTAATATATAGACACGCACATCAGTGCCGCAACATGCGAGCACTAAAGAAACGCACAATTACTGAAAGACTGCACCCGATATGCATCCCCCCACGTTGCTGATGCAGCTGTTGAAAGACGACAGGCAGGGACATCCCTGAGTGGCTTGTCTTGTTTGTCACATTTTTTTTTTTTTTTTTTGTCTTTGTGAGGGTTTAGAAACATCGTCATTGCTCTCTCGGCCTTCTGCACCTCGGCACTTCCGAACCTCCGAGTCTTCATTTCCTCCACTTTTAATCAATCGCAGCCTAATCAAAATCAGGAACAACATGTCGCCCGGAAAGGATACCACAGCTGCCAGCCCACCACCGGGGTGCCCCATGCACCAGGCCCAAGATCCCACTCCCAAGCCCAAACCACCCCCTGCTTGCCCCATGCACCGCAAGGACGATGGTGACAGCCTGAACCCCGACAATAACATTCCCAACCTGGCCCAGTCGCCCTTCGCCGACCAAGAGATACCCCTTCCCACAGATAGAGTCATTTCGTCCATCCCCAGAGCCAAGACGGAAGAAGAGTCCAACTGGGAGTACCCTTCCCCTCAGCAGTTTTATAACGCACTTCGCAGAAAGGGCTGGGAAACCCCCGAGGGTGCGATCGAGACCATGGTCGATATTCACAACTGGATGAATGAAGAGGCCTGGGCAGAGGTCATGAAATGGGAGAAGGAGCACTCTGGGTAAGCGTCTTTACTTGTCACTTTGGCCGACTGGTTGTTAATCCAACTAACTCTCAACTGCTCAATCTACTCTGTAGTACCTGCTGCGATCCCAAGCTTCTCAGATTCCAGGGTCGCCCCTCAGAACTCAGTCCGAAGGCCAGGATCATGGGCTTCTTCGGGTAAGATAAACTGCGTAGAGCATGATTTTGGACTATAGCTTGACATTCCTCCGAGGAAGATCTGCGTTATTCATATTCTTCTTTGTGTCTCGTAGAGCCCCGAAACCGTTTGATCGTCACGACTGGATCGTTGATCGATGCGGAAAGGAAGTTCGCTATATTATCGATTATTATGGCGGTGAGGATGACGTTGTGAACGACGTCCCCGTTTTCCATCTGGATGTCAGACCTGCCCTGGACTCTGTTGAGAGCACGATGGATAGACTCAAGTTTGGTGTCCGTGAAGCCTTCGCTCGGTTGAAGGGTGAATCACAGGGATCTACCTCCAAGACGGCTTAAAAGGATCGACATTTACGCCAACAAAGACGTGAAGGAGAGAAGACGATAACCAAATGTAACAAGTATCTGTAGAACAATAGAACCATTAGCAATATATCAAACAGAAAAAGGCATTTTTATTCTTATCATACCCCAGATCGGATCGTCCTGACTGTCTATGCGCTGCAATGCGGATTACAGGGAGGACTCTTCATAGAGTCGTGTCACATTTAGCTTACTTGTTTTTGCGGAACCTGCCTGCACTTCGTCTGCTGAGAAATCAGGGATGAAATTACGTTTGACCCTTAAGATCGGAATGGCCAATATGAGACTGGAGCTCAGCAGAGCTGCATTGCTCCTTCTCAATCTCCCAAAGAAAATGTAATTTTTAATCCAGACAGAGTGCTTGTATCCATCGCACAGAGGATGTGCCATTCATTGATCGATCCATCCAACAAGGAAGATGAATACACCATTGCTCTGCCCACATGCAGCCGCCAGGCACAGCAGGATATTCATTTAATTCAGGAAGCATCCATGCTGGAATCACCCTTCCCCCTGCAAACAGTCGATCCATGACACATCTCTGCACTACATTTCATCAGCTCACCTTGCATCTCAGCAAAGCAAAGAGGGAGACATGTCTTTCTATCAGCATTACGCCTGACTTCTTCTGGAGTCCTCAGTATTGGATGTTCACGTCTACGGACATGGATGGAGACATTGCTGATCTCTGTAGTAGGATTGATGTCATCCCTCGGAGCGAGATTGCAGAGGCACATTGATTGGAAATCAGAATCGTTTGAACCAGTCGTTCAGCATCGACAGAATGCATCACCATCACACAGGACCTACACGGAGCGATTGCTAAGCTCTTCAGACTGGCAGGATACAAAGGCTCAGGTTATCAGTCCTCTAACCGGATGCTTCTCTTTATCTGCCATTTGTATTCTTAGTCAAAATGGGTCGTCGTCCAGCTCGCTGCTACAGATACCAGAAGAACAAGGCTTACCCCAAGTCTCGTTTCTGCCGTGGTGTCCCTGGTTAGTACACCGAACCCCACCACTCATCTCATCCAGGATAAACATTTGGACGCCGGTCGTTTTTTCAGAGCTGCGAGCGCTCGAAACGCTGTGCTTTCAATCTGCAACACCAACCATAGTCGACCTCTCAACACTGCGCAGTTTGGAATCCAATGTGCGCGACTCTGCAATATGGCTATTGAACCGGCGACACGAACAGGAAATCGCCCAATTGGAGCCATAAAATGACTACCATGGAGAACAACTTTCACGATACTTTTTTTCACTTCATTCGCCACCAGATTCACGCACTCTGCAGAAACACTTTTACTGACCGTCCCCATATTGCCATCATTGCTGTCTGAATAGACCCCAAGATCCGCATTTACGATTTGGGTCGTAAGAAGGCCGGTGTTGACGAGTTCCCTCTCTGCGTCCACTTGCTGTGCGACGAGAAGCAGCAGATCTCGTCTGAGGCTCTTGAGGCTGGTCGTATTTGCGCCAACAAGTACATCTCCAAGACCTCCGGAAAGGATTCCTTCCACATGCGTGTCCGCCTCCACCCTTTCCACGTCCTGCGTATCAACAAGATGTTGTCCTGTGCCGGTGCTGATCGACTTCAGACCGGTATGCGTGGTGCCTACGGTAAGCCCAACGGTACCGCTGCCCGCGTTGACATTGGACAGGTCATCTTCTCGATCCGTACCAAGGACAGCAACAAGGCCGTCGTCATCGAGGCCCTCCGTCGTGCCAAGTTCAAGTTCGCTGGTCGCCAGAAGATCATCATCTCCAAGAAGTGGGGTTTCACCAAGCTCTCTCGCGAGGACTACGTCACCGAGCGCGCTGCTGGCCGTCTCCAGCCCGATGGCTGCTACGTCAAGTACCTTAACGAGAAGGGTCCTCTCGCTGCCTACTTCAAGAAGACTCTCCGCGCTCTGGCTTAAGCTTGTCTAGTGCTTGAAAATACAGACCTTTTTTCACCCAAACTCTTGACTCATACTATGTTTGTGAATTATTGAATGTTTGTGTGTGTGTGTGTGTGTGTGAGCGTAAACTCGGAAGTGATCCATGTCAACCGGCTGCGACTCTGCCAGATGTTGAAGATCCTTGCCCTCAACTCAGGTACCAATTTAAGATACCCACACACACACACACTCTCTCTCTCTCTCTCTCTCTCTCTCTCTCTTGTACCCATGTCGAACGATTCTTCACACTAAAAAAACGCGCAGGTTCGTTCGTTGAAAAAGATATTTTTATTGAAGGTGTCTATGATCGGTCAAGGACTAGTCTCGATAATGTGCGCCACGTCGCTCGGGTCAGGATTGGGCACCTGTTATTCTCCTCGAATCAGTCGGGTCGACCGGTGATCGGATGGATCAATGGGAGGCCAGATACTTGGTATTATTCTCAAATCGGTCGAACCAAACAGATGGACGATATCGCTCGCAAAAAAAAAAAAAAAAAGGCGACTAGCATCAAACAGCTCCTGTTCTCCATTTCATTTGACCACATCGCGGCTTACCCTGTCGCCAGACACAGCTTGCTTCTCGGATTTTGTTGGCCCACCCTCACACCCACCCGACCAAGATTGCTCCTGGCCCGGTTGGCAAACTGGCAGCAGTAAGAAGAAATAATAAAGAGAAAAGAGAAAAGAGAAAAGAGAAAAATAATAAAAGGCATGCCATGGTCTACGGCGAATACCCCCCACGATGAGGTAGGCAACAGAGGCACTACCCATGATCATGTCAAGAACACTATGTAGAACATCATGCCATGGTCTACGTTGAATACCTCACAAGTGTGGCGCAGAGCATTATCCCCGAAGGTTCGCTCACACTTGCTTCGTAAAGTATCAGAGACACTACACATGGACATGTTGAGGCAGCAGCCTAGCTCAGCTACCGGTCAGTCAAGGAGGGCTTGTAGGGTTTGGGGGGAACTGATCCTGGCTGCCTTTCTGCTGGGTCAGTCGACCCAGCTTGCAGCGAGAACACTTCATCCACTCTCACTCTGCGACCGCGAGTGCAGGATTCC
>MU617432.1:0-13337 GCA_025201705.1 Dissophora ornata
CCTTCATCCCTCTCATCTCTTACCTTCGTCTTCTCCTCACAGATAGTGTCCAAAGTGCACGTCCTCTCTCTATCTCGCCCCCCTGTCTCTCTCTATCCAGCATGCGGTTCAAGGACTCGGCCCTGTACCTGTGCTTGAGCTTTATGCTCTGCCGGATATCACTCGTTACTTTCCTTCTCACCACTTTTGGCGCTGCCTCTCCTCGGATGGAGTTTACTGTGCCAGTAGGCGACATCCAGCACTATAGCGACCTTGGACAATTCCCCTCCAAAGTTGCAGCTGTTGGACCAGTTGCTGGCTCAGCCTCCGAGGGTGGTGCAGCAGGCACATTTTATGCACGCTCGAGTGACTCGAGAGAGATTGTGCCTTCCACTCCCTCATCGTCGCCGTCATCGTCGTCATCGTCATCATCGTCGTCGTCTTCAGGAAAGAACAGGTTCAGTAAACGGTTCCATGATAACCATTCGGGTCCGTTGATTCAGCCGCCAAAACCGGAATATCTAACGACACATCTAACGCTGTTGACGACAATTGATGGCGACCTGCATTGTATCGACAATCGCAATGGAGACATTTTCTGGACTCGACAACCACAAGCGGTCGGCGCTGTTGTCTCGAGCAACATCACGAAATATACCAGGAGTAGGAGTAGCGTGGATGTTGTTGGAAATGGCAGTGGAATTGGAGCAGGAGAAGGAGGACAACTGGACGGCGATATCAAGTATGATAGCGAGGACTGGACGTTCATTGTTGAGCCATCAGAGGTGCCAAGGCTCTATGTCTATTCCAATACGAGCGGTTTGCAGGTAAGCAAAAGGGCTTGTTGTGGAAAAAAAAAAAAAACGCCTTCACACTCTGATATGAAGAGTTCAGTATTCAATCGACGGCTGTGTTCTCTTCCTCCACAAAAGCAAAAGCGGGTCAATTTTTTATTTTTTGGAGACAGCAATTTGCATTTACAGAAGGAACGCGTGCTCATGCTTCCACGTAGCAAAAAAAACAAAATACAAATATTGCAATTAGAGGGCGCTTGGACCTCAATGGGTGGATAGCAGGGGAGCTGAGCTTAACTGAAAAGAGCAATTGTTTTTGTGTTGTTTTGTTTGTGTGTGTATGATGTGGGGGGCACAGTTCTCTCAATAGTAGTAGATTCTCACTCACTTGACTCCCTCCCCTCCCTCGCTGCTGTGTTCTAGCCCATTGGATCACTTGTGCACCTGGTCACCAACTCACCTCAAATTCGCCCCGACGGAAAGCGAATCACAGGTGGTAAGAAGACAAGCCTACTCGAACTAGAGATCGACTCTGGACGGATCGTAGACACATTTGAATCCGAACTTCCTGGATGTGCAGGACCAGAGGGCCTCAAAGGATCGGATCTCACTATCGTGCTCGGGCATGCAGGTATTTTTTTTCTTTTTTTTTTTAAAAAAAACAACAATAATCGAATCTTTACAGCAACTGATGACTGATTTGAAAAACACGATCATTTCCGTTAGAATATTCTCTCTGTGTTGCGGATCCAGCGTCGGGAATGCAATGGGATATTTCCTACAGCGAATATTTCCCTGTCACCGAGAATCCAGTCATCGCGAAGAACGGCCCCGTGAAGTGGATCTGGAGCAACAAGGATGGCCAGGTTGCACTCTGGAACGAGGCTTCTGGTATTCAGTGGAACAAAGAATTCAAGTCTCCCACTACTGCGGTCTTTCAGCTCTTTATGAACACCATCACCGGCAAAACGGCGCTTGCGAGACAGAAGAGACCTCCAGGAATGGATGACATCTCGCCCAGAGCTCATGTGGGCATGTATGAGGATCAGTTGTATGTGCTCTCTGAACAAAACTTTCCGCTGCTGAGCAAAACCGTTATGGAACTGGCGCGTTGGCTCTATCTGGGGATCGATGCGCCAGAAAATGACGAGGCAGAGGACGACGCTCGATCGGATTGTCGAGCAGGGTCGCCCGATCACCCAGGATGCATGGTGGGTCCTCATACGATTGGATTCCATTTCCGACCCGATGGCTTCCTGACAGTGGATGGCGAGACCTATTCGGGCGAAGAGGAAAAGGAGCAACCTATTCCTATCGTCGAAACTTACGATCCTTTTGCACCTCCACCACCCATTTCGACGAGGACGACGGTTGTTGGCTGGCTAGTAATCATGCTGGGCATAGTGACGGTAATAGTCTACTCTAAAGGAGTCGAGCCAATGGTCAAGCAGGTCGACAGTTACTTGGAGGATCATAACATTCAGTTCAGGGTCCATGGATTGGTCCAAGGCATCACTCATGGCGTGGCTGGTGTGAGTACTGCAGTATTGGCTGTCAGTTCTGCAATGGGCGTCAGTAGCAGGAATAATCGGGACAGCTTGCCAGAATTCAATGACAAGTCAATGGCATCCTCTGTCCGAGCAGAGATGGAAATGCAGGAGAAATCTGTCGGGATGAATGAAAAGCCGGAAAAGGGCGCAAGAAAAGCACCACGGAACAAGGCGTCAGAACAGGGCGCGGCGGACGGAAAGATAGACGCCACAGATGGAGCAGGAGTTGGCGCAGGTGCAAATGGTCCTGCAGGTGGAGGCGGAGGACGCAAAAAAAAGAGGGGTGCTGGTGGCAAAGGTCAGAAAGCTGCCGCTGCTGCAGCCGCTGCAGCCGCAACAGCAACAGCGACGGTTGATGTAGAATCTACAGAGAACGTGTCAAAACTAGAGCAAAAGGAAACTGCCTCGTCAGGTTCATTGTCGACTAATGGCAGTACAACGGAGAATGGAGAGAGTGCCAGCGGTGTGAGCCAGGAGGACATGTCGTCGTCGGTTTTGACGCTTATGAGACCACCATCTAATGCGCCGCAGTTGAAGTCTATTCAGGTCACGGAGACGGTATTAGGATATGGAAGTCATGGAACGGTGGTGTACAAGGGAAGCTATGACGGGCGCTCTGTAGCAGTCAAGCGGTTGTTGATCGACTTTTATGATGTTGCTTTTCATGAAGTCCGATTGTTGCAGGAGAGTGATGACCACCCGAACGTAGTGCGCTATTTCCGAAGTGTAAGCCTGACATACTCTATGACTATCCTCCACTCTTTGGCAGGAAACTGTGCTAGCAACACGACTGACGCTTTTTTTCCAATTTTTTTTAATAGGAACAATGCGATAGGTTTTTGTATATTGCGCTTGAGCTTTGTTCAGCTTCCTTGGACGACATTATGGAGCGAGGACATATGCAGCCCTTCCGGGACCTGTCCGCAACACTGGAACCCCAAAAGATTCTTTACCAAATCATTTCTGGTATTCATCACCTACACAGCCTCAAGATCGTCCATCGAGACATCAAACCCCAGAACATCTTGATTGGGGAGCCCAAACAAAAACCCAAGCCATCTAAATCTGCATCCTCGACATCTAATCTATCCGCAGCACCCACACCGCCACCACTGGGATCCAGCGGGATGATCACGAGTGTGGTTCGAGCAAACGCAGCACTGTCCTCACCTGCTCAGGACTTGTGTCCCGGCAGAGTTCTCATTTCGGATTTTGGATTGTGTCGAAAGTTGGAGAATGATCAGTCAAGTTTCCATAACACAACGGTACATGGTGGACGAGGTGGTGCAGGCGGAGGAACAATTGGCTGGCGGGCTCCGGAATGTTTCTCTAGTCTGGATCAGGACGATGAGCTACTTCAGGCGATGGTCAATGGCGCTGTAGGCGGTGCTGCGGATGAATCTTCATCGTCGTCTTCGAGCCAGGGAGCTGGAGTGGGAGGATCGCCAGGTCGTGCCAACAGGATGACAAGGGCGATCGACATCTTCTCGGCAGGATGTGTGTTTTACTACGTGCTGACAAACGGCGACCATCCCTTTGGAGATCGATACTCGCGTGAGAGGAACATCTTGCTAGACCGACCGAACCTAGACGGACTGGACTCCATGGGCCAGGAAGGTGTCGAGGCCAAGGATTTGATCTCAAAGATGATTGCTCATGACCCAGCGGATCGACCCGACGCATTTGCGGTGATGCACCACCCGTTCTTCTGGTCCGCTAACAAGAGGTTGATGTTCATGCAGGATTGCTCAGACCGGTTTGAGATTGAAGATCGGGGAGTAGAGTATGCGGACCAGCAGCAAACGAGCCCGTTGTTGGTCAAACTGGAGCATAACGCGAAAGAGATTCTGGTCAAGGACTGGTACAAGGTCATTGACCGGACATTAGTTGAAAACTTGGGCAAGTACCGAAAGTATGACGGAAATAGTGTTCGGGATCTCCTGCGTGCTCTTCGCAACAAGGTAAAAAGGAAGAAAGTGGAGGAGGAGGGGGGTGGGAATAACCGTACATGTATTCGTGCGCTATGCTACTTCACTATTAACACCTTTTCTCGTTTTAATTTGTGATTGTGTGGGATGATATCATCAGAAACACCATTATCAAGATTTACCTCCGCATGTCAAACGGGCGCTGGGAGAACTCCCACATGGATTTTTGAACTATTTTACGTCCCGGTTTCCCAAATTGATGTTGCATCTGTATTATATTGTCGCGGATGATCCGGGGCTAAGAAACGAGAGTATGTTTAGGCATTACTTTGTAGACTAAGGAGAATAGAGCATGAACATCAAGCAATACAAAGTAAAAAGAAACAAACAACTTTACGACAAAAAGAAAGGATGTACCGATTTTGAGAGAAATGAATGTGGACGTGGTTTAATGAAGAATAATGAATGCGTTTTTTTTTATCTGATTGTTTAAAAAGCAGGATACATCTCTGTTTGTAACGCCTCCTTGTGTGCGTTATTTTTGTTTATGCAGAGGGGTAGTGGTTCAGTCTGTAAAGCAGGACCTTGCCCTTATCGTTACCGATTGCAATGTATCCGCTTCTCGGCGAGAAGGTCAAACAGGTGACATACGAGAGTGGAGTACCGCTCGTAGGCCAATTAGGGAAGACCTTGAGCGAAGGGATGTGAATCAACCTAAGTTGGTCCTTGCGAGCCTTGGAAGCGATGGCCAGGATCTGAGAGTCATGGTTGAAGCGCATGGTGTGGATCGATGTTGTCAGATTGCCGATCGCCCGGAGAGTCTTGGGAGTGCGGGTCGTTAAGCATGTGCGGTCATAGATGTTGACGATACCGCTCCTCGATCTATCATAGACAATATATTTCGGAAGCTTTCGAGTTAGACGCGGGATTTCTGGAGGATTAAGTCACATCAGAAAACAAGAACAAAATGCAGCGGATGGCTTACCCGATGGCGAAGAACTGGTCGTTGGGCGAGACAGCTATACAGGTGGTCTTGAACCCGCCATCATCAATGAACCTATGCAAGCACTTGCCCGAGCTGACCTCCCACTGATAAATCTCTGCATCACCTCCTACAGAGTACAAATAGGTGCTGTCGGAGGACCATGCCACGGCTCTAACGTTTCCGTTCATCTTCAAGTTCTTGACCCACTGTCTCGTACTGCTCGACACCAAAATGATATATCCATCCCTGCCCAAGAATGCAATCCACTGACCACAGGGCGACAGTGCAAACTTTTCCAGACTCTTTTCCTGTCGCCCATAAATACCCTGGCTCTTATCGACCTTTCCAGCGTCAATGTCGTACGTGTAAAAGTACTTGCGTCGTCCTGAAGCCACGACCGAGTTGCCTGTGGCCGAGAAAGCCGCCTTATAAATCGGCATATCCTTGTAAAAGATCGACTGCATCAGCTGATTCAACTTTCCGTCGATCTGGAACAGCCTCAAGGTCCTGTCAAAGCCCGCCGTCAGCAGCATCTGAGAGTTGGGATGGAACTCCACAGATTGCAGGACGGATTTGGAGTAAGCCATCTGGTTAGCGTTCTTGACTCGTGTGACGGAGATAGATTCCGAGGAAAGGATCCGGAGTTTTGTGGACTTTTCAAGGAATCCTTTACTGCTGGCCAAAAGCGAGTCCTCGTCCTGCTGCTCTTCTTCATCAGAGTATTCGGAATCGGAATCGGCGCCTCCTGCTAATGCTCCACTGCGACGACGACGTTTCCGAGATCCCTCTGGCTGAGCCCAGCTGGGAACTGGATACACTTTTTCGAACCTGTGGAGACAACGGAAAAGAAAACAATGCTGAGTGAGAAAGATCTTTTCCCCACACCGAGAGAATAGATAGAATTTTCAAGTAGGCGCCTTACTGTCGTCTCAATCTTTGCTCGTAATCCATGCCACTGACAACATCCTCGCTTTCCTCCTTGCGGAGCTTCTTCAGTCGGTTCGCAGCCTTTAGCGAGATTGACAGAGTCTTGTCATCGTCATCCACCCATGCAGGCTTTCCTCCGTAGATCACTGGGTGAGAACAAAACAGAAAGAGTGCGCAATCGCAGTGTTAGATCATTCCAAATAACCTCTCACCCTTCATAGCAAGACAAGAGCTCCTTTGATCCAACTACTTCACAGATATATCCTGGGCTTTACCTGTAAGTCGAGCCTCTTCTTCCTCTTCCGAGTCGTGTCCGTGGTCCTCTTCCATATCTTCGCCCTCATCATCCCTGCCCTCGTTGTCGTTATCATCCTCGTCCTCGTCAATCTCTCCCTTGGGCAAGGGTGTTGGGCCAGCGTCCATAAAGAACATATCCGATCCGTCCTCTGCATCTGCTCCTACTACCACAGCTCCATCCTCGTCGTCCTCCTCTGCTGCATCGTAATCAAATCCGTCCAACGCATCGCCTTCCTCGTCACTGCTCAATTCATGTCCGGCCCTCGAGAAGGTCTCGCCCAAAACATCTTCATTATCACCACCGAAAATCAGGTTTTCGAGCTCGACTTCTGACTTGTCCTTGGGCTTCAATTGGTCGTCCGTGTTGTTATTGCTGTTGTTGGTGGTAATATAGCCTCGCTTCTGGGACCGACCCTCGGTCATGGAGGTGATGGGACGAATGTCCGCCTGGGCCTTTGAGACCTTGGACTTTTTTGACTTTGGTGCCATTTATAATGTATATATCTTTTCTGTGTCTCTGGCTTTTCTTTTTTTATCCCCTCTGTGTTGTGTGTGAGTTTGTTGTGAAGGTGTCTGAAAGGTGCACAGGGTTGATGGACTAGGAATGCCGTTGTTGCATGCCTGACTGCAAAAAAAAAAAAAGAAAAATATGTAAACATTCATCACAAAGCCACACAGCACAACAGTCACCTCAATAGAGTTCAATTGTGGGCATTTAAAATTCATTCAAAATCGCGATTAGTGAATAGGGGGAAAGGGGGAGAGAGAGAGGAAACAGACCCAGTTGGCGGCAAAGAAAGAAAAGGTGAATGTAGTCTAAACGAGACGCAAAAAAAAAAAATAGAAATGTGGAGGGATGCCACGCCAGCATGGCTCACCGCTACGAACAAAGCAAACAAGAAGGATATGAAAGGGAGGATATATAAAGTAAAAATAAATAAATAAATAATAAAAAACGCGTACTGCACTAACACAAAGAAGGGTTTGGACGGCGCGTATCGGGAATAAGTAACGGAACCGTTCCGTCGCCGAACAAAGAGCGGACCGATCATAAAAAAAAAATTGTTCGTGAAATCATAATGTCTGGTGGATTCAGTGAATCCTACGGGGTCTAGCGAGTCTTGAGGGTCATTCCGGAGATGACTAGGCGGCAAACACTATATTGCAATATGAAAATGGTTAGCTGGAAGGCGTCGAAAGCCAGGGAAAAAAAGGTACCTGTCCTACTCAAGTAGCCATATTTTCGACGAGGTATCGTTTATTAGTTACCTCCAATCTCTGACGAGCGATCTGCGCGAGTGCGCTCCATTTCATACTTGGGAGACGACATATTTTCGTCGTCCGCGGAGGTGCTGATATCCATTCTACTGTCCTCTCGTATCGATGCTCGTCTATATCCATTCTGGTTCTCCTTTCGCAGAGGTTTCGTGGGCTCTGCGATGTCTGATGCTGCTCCTGCGGACGGCGGGGTCGAAGATCGCGATCGACCCGAGCCAGCATTGGCAGAGGCCGACGTCGATGGCGAGGTGGGCGAACCCGTGACGGGTAACGACGCCAGCAACGGCCCATCCGACCTGCCCTCGGAGCCGTATTGTCTCGAAGGACTGGTTGTGCCAGAGGTGCTGTAACCGTACTTCGACTTTGGACCAGCCCCTGTCGATGTTGTTGATGAGCCATTACTGGTGTCTGCTGTCCTCTTGGATCTATCAGGCGAGCTGCTCTGAGGCTGCGGCTTGCGGCGACTCGTAACTTGGTCCATGCTCGTCTTCTTGTGAAGTTGTTCCCGTTGCTGTTCGCGCTGCTGCTGACTCTGTCCTACATTTCGAAGAACCTTGGCCCTAACAGCATCCATAACTGCGTCATGATGAATTGATTTCCGCTTCAGGGTCTGGCCTGGCGCTGGAGAGAGGGCAGATGTGGGCGAGACATGATCGTCCTTGGGTGTCAGAGGAGGAGGAATATGAGACTGGTAGTCAATGTTGGCGACAGGCGATGACTGAGCAGACGACGAGTGCGTAGGCAGATTGTAATGTCGGCCAGAACCCTTGCTAGAGCTTGGTCCTGGCTGGGGTAGGGGCAGCAATGACCCCGCATACTGAGGAGAAACTCGTTGCGCAGACGCGGAGTGCGGTTGTTGATGTTGCTTGGGATAACTCTGCCTGAAAGCAGTGTTGATCTTGAGCGACGGTGGTCGGCCCTGGGGACTGGGCAGCATTTGAGATTGCTCCTGGTACGAATGATGGGTGTTAGAGTGTCTTCCTTGGGTGTGCTTCGAGGACGATTGGTCCCCTGCGTCCTGCGTGGGATGGATGCTGTGCTCGTGATGATTCTGTCGCGAGTACGGTTGCTGATGCGAGGCCTCAGTTGCGGCGGCGGACGAGGGGGTGGCGTTTGGGTAAGGCGGGTAGGCGGTCCTGAAAGGCGTAGTAGACGCGGGATAATTTGCGTTACTTGACTCTGCGGCGCTGGTTGCATAAGCGCGTCCTAAGGAGAGAGAGAGAGAGAGAATTACGGGCGCGTGTAAGCACGGGTGAAGAGATAAGGGTAATTAAGTAAAAACATATTCGAATAAAATTAAGATAATAAAATATGTGTTCAATTTGTGTGTCGATCCTTCCTGAAACAGAAAAGTATTTGTACGCCGACGTGTGGGCGGACAAAGGTCAACCATGAAGCGGTCGGCGACAAGTCGAGGACGAGAACAGTCGACGCGCAGCTCATGTGCCCAATCACAGGGACGGCACACTGCCACCTCGTCAGAAACGACAGGCGGGACGCGGAACAACACACAACATGGATGGAAATAGGTCTGGGAAAAACAAGGTCAAGCACACGATGGCGTGTGTATGAATAGAATCGAGTGCAGGCAGATATGCACCATGCAACATGCATCAGCCAGCAAACCCCTTCTTCCATTTTTCAACGGGGGGCAGCTGATATTCTATCTGCCATGAAATAATTACAAAAGCAAAGACGGAAAAAAAAAAAAAAAAAAAAAAAAGGGAGACAAAGAGAGAGGCGAGTATACATGCCTGCTGGGGGTGATCCTCGCTGTTTTTCGAGCGCCAACTCCAGCTCCAGTTGCTTGGATTGCAGCCTGATCTGCTCTGTCTTGTAACGCTCCTCTTCGGCTTTGCGCTAATATCACATAATGGATAATGCGGAAAGAGAGATAACTGAGCCTCGGATATAACAAAAACGGGATCATAAATGATCCTTGTATTGACAGCAAGGAAGGACCGTTGATTGCCAGGATGTCCTCTTGTCATAAAAGAGGTCCCGATCCAGGTCTTTTAAGAAGTGTCCCTGGATTCGTTCTTTTTATTTTGGGGCATCAAATAGCCTAGGCAAAACCCAAATGAAAACAAACCAAAAAAAAACTTACCTCGTCCTCCTTTGCCTTGGCGTTCAGGATCGATACCAAAAAGTCCTTATGTGCATCTTGGTAGCGGTCCAGGATGTCGGCCACTGACAAATTAGGGTACGAAGTCGATGCAGGTGTTTGTCGCTGGCGATGGTGCAGGCTGCCGTGGAAGCTTGGAAATGCACGATGACCCTCAATGACACTTGCTGAAAGAGGACCTTGGATGTCCTGATTGTAGTGCTGATAGGCACGTTGAGTTTGGGAGGCGTGATGGTGCGAAGAAGGCTGTTGCTGATGTTGCGACTGGCGCTGATGATGTTGCTGTGGCTGTTGCGACGGTTGCGACTGCGGCTGGTGATGGTGTTGATGGTGCTGGTGGTGCTGGTGGTGGTGAGCATGCTGTTGCTGCCTCTGGCTGCCCGAGTAGGGCTGTGGTGAGTGGTCGGGATGATCGACCATGGTAGTGCAGGGTATATTTTTTAACAATCAATGTATGGCGTTTATCTGTTCTATGTGGTCTGTTGAGCGATAGGTAGGTAGGTGGTGGGCTTGTCAACAACAGGGGTAATAAGAGAGCGACGAGTGGAAAGAGGTGTTCAACGCGGTTGCTTTTACCTCTTGCTGCCTCTTGACGATCTCGGGGATTGTGGCTATTCTATGAGGAGGCGGTCATTCAATGGTCCGGAAGGCGTACAGGCGAGAGTGTGACAGAGTAGCAGCGGGGCGTGGCAGTGATTTGAAAGGAGGCGTGGGGTGTGTGGATCCTTGGCGCATAAGAACCTAGATGGGTCGAGGGTGATGGTGATGTGGAGAGCGGAGAAAAGGATGGAGAAGAGGAGGGATGGAATGAGGTGACCATGCAAACACGAGAGGGGGAGAAGGAACAAGGGCAAGGAGTGTCGTCAATGGTTGCCTATGGGTCGATTCCGATACCAGGGCGATGGCTGTCCTTGCCTGGCCATTGGGGACACACACATTTTGCACATTGAAGATACACACGTCGATGCCCATTCATTCGTTATTCATTCATTTATCATTGCATATCGACACACTCGCCCATGTGAGCATCGTACTTTTCATCTCCAAAAAGAAAAATGACGGGAAAAACCCTATCCAGACTGTGTGCCCACAACCCTCTCCGAATGCATGCATATTAAGGCCCGACGTCGTGCTACACTCGGATTGAAGGGGCCATCCGGGGGAAAGGGAAGAAGACAGACAACGGCCTGCAAGGGGTCGGTAGGACCGCCCCGTCCTACACGACGCGTGTCATTGCCGTTCGTCTGTGTTGATTGATCTGAATCACCAGTGTTTCGAGCTGCACATGTCCCGCTGTACAGGTGTCAGGAACGCAAATCGGCAGACAAAATAATTGCAATGAACAAATGCACCGAAAATCAGCAGAGTCGCGTCTCGTTCTAGCACCCCACTGTTCTTTCTTGGCACCATATTCGCAGGTTGTTATTTTTTTTACCTTCCATGATATTTATGTATTTCGTTGTTGTTGTTCTGATCGAACTCCGTTCCTCGTGAATTCGCCTTCTTTTGCATGTATACCCCACTCCTAGCATCCGTACAGCAAAACGCAAAGAACACTCCTGTCTCGATACCGACGGCTCTTATTTCCCATCTGCGTTTTTGCTCAGCGTTTCATGGTCAGGCAAGAAAGATGAAAACAAAAACAGCTACGGCTCAGATTTTTCGATCGCTCTGACAAACGTTGGTTGCACTGTTGCCAGGTGCAAGTTACAACCAACGCAATTTTAAATGCAATTAAACGAGGAGAGCAATTGAAAAAATAAAAAACAAATGCACAAGGAATGTGCCCTCATCCATTTAAAAAAAGTTTTATCCACCACAACTCATATTTGGACCTTGGCTCTCCCCCATGTCCCTTTCACCTTCTCTCTCCCTGCATCGCTCATAGTAACTAAAACTCTGTCGTGCGCCCAAGTAATCAGATACATACAGGGTTTCATCAAGGGGTCAACACCATCGCAAGCCGATCCAAAAGTACTGCATCGCACCTCAGTGCAACGCCACGCAACGTAGATACAACCACTGGAGTGATGAATACACACGATATTAAAATTTATTCAATGCTATCGTACAAACAAGAACAATGATGCAATGATGCAATCTTGGACAGGGTCCTTTCCGATTTGCGTCTTTACCTTTTTCCTGCAGCACAAACAGGTGAAAAAGGACAAATGGTCCAAAGAAAAAAAATAGGACAAATTCAAGAGCTCAAACGCGTCTCTCTTGCTCTCTACTTGACCTCGACCTTCTCAGAGGCTTTGCTCAGAGAGGTTGACGATCCATTGAAGATGGCTGTCGCGCCCTCGGAAATGACGCCAGACTCCTTCATCTCATAGATCTGACTGTTGCGAGCAGTCTCCATCTCTTCAGGGTGCCCAACTTTGTCATTTCCCAGCTCTTCCTCGCCGGCACCAGCAGCGACCGCCGCTACTTCAATTGGGTTCGTCTCTGGTATCCTGGCTGGATCTTGGTTGGATGCAACAATGGCGGTCACAACAAGGCCAACACCACCCATGATTGCGTATGTGTAGAATGCAGCGCGGTAACCGGGCAGAAGATCTGCTCCCGTGGCTCCTGTGGGGTTTCGACTATTCGCAATGATATTCGTGATGGCGATACCGATGGGAGCCCCGATTTGCAAGCAGACGTTGTAAACTGGATATGATGATGAGAGGAACAGAAATGGCGCGAACATGTTGGTTAAGTTTGTTACAATGTATAGCATGTGATATTACATATCTAGGCGCAACTTTCTTACCTGCTCCCACAACGCCTTGATCTTCGTTGTCAGCATCCGCAACAGAGTTGATCTGACAGCAGAGCCAGATAGGTGCCATACCCAAAAAGTTCAAAATCAGAGCTGGGAAGGCGATCGACCAGTAGGTTGAATCGGCCTTAGTCTGGGCAAAGAGTACACCGGAAGCAATAAAGAAGAACCAGCCTACGATCATGATGATCTTGGTTCTGACCACCGTCACCAGCTTGGTCAAGGCCACAATGGTGACAATCGCTCCAACACCATGGACGATATAGGCAAAAGAGGTGTGCAGAGGAGTGTAACCCAGCACGTTCTGGAAGGTGAGGGAAGTAAAGAAGATCATGGAGTTGATCCCTGAAGACACGCAAATAATGGTCAAGCACGAGGCCACAAGACGGCGGGAGCGCCAGATATGAGGTGGCATGATTGGGTAGTCGATGCGGTACTCGATCGCGACGAAGACCACCAGTAGAACTACTCCAACGACGAAGGGCGCCAAAGTCGAAGCCGAGGCCCATCCACTTGCAGGACCCTCGCTCAGATAGTAGATTACACCGACAACACCGAGCATGAATGAGGCGATGCCGAAAATGTCAATACGACGATCCACAATCGTGGACTGACCCTTCTCGGCCGGGATGACCACGAAGCCGAGCAGGGCCATCGCGAAACCGAGTATGGAGGTGAAATAAAAGATCCATCGCCAACCTACGTTA
>MU617435.1:0-13292 GCA_025201705.1 Dissophora ornata
TAGTCAATGCATCCACAATTGTTCTGCTGTGGTCGTTCCCTCTCTTCCCGCCTCTGTCCTGAGCTCTCCTGAGCTCCTCTTCATCTCCAGAGCTCATAGACACGGCCTTTGTCCTCAAAAGCTTATTTTTCCAAGAGAACGCGACCGAATTTTCGCATTCCATTCATCTTATACGCTGATAATGTATTGACAGCATCCTTTTGTTTTTGGCGTTACTGAGATAAACGTGTAAGACCCACATTCCGTTGTTCGATTGTACAATATAATGGCGCGACAGCTGTCGTGAAGATTGGCAGTATTTTTCTTGCGCGCCATGGATTCAGTAATTTCGGAACTCTTTGCGTTGCGCGCACTACCCAAATAGATATTGACAAGCTCTAACGCTGCTTGTGGCAAGAGAGAGTCTTTCTTTGACAAAAACACACTGCTGAACATATCGACTCCTGATCGTATTTGTTTCTGGTTCCTTGTTACAGTTTCCAGCTTAACATATAATAGTTTTTATGCAATGTTAGAAACTCTATCTTTGACCACTGACTTGTTCGAGTTGTGCACACTTACAATTACTAAATTCAACACAATGAGGAAGCGACAACGGCTATAACGTGGCTAGGGGACTTCAAACGCTCGGGCAGTAGAGAGGCTTTATGTTTTCTTTTCTTTGCGTTTAGTGCCCATGATCAAGAAGAGGAACTGATGACCATTTAACAAAGGCCTATGTATCGCCAGGGTGATGAAGCAGGGAACTCACCTCAACACGAATATGTTTCCTTGTGACTCACCGCCGTCTGCACAGGAACATTAATGGAGTTGAACAACGTTCCCTTTGCTTTGTCAATTCTAGTAGATATGGCTGTTGTCAAGCGTAGAGAGTTGTTATTCATCGCACGCACATGTACAATGCCGTTGCATCCTTGGCTGGGGTATACCGGTTCAGGAACAGATGCAATGTATAAATGGTGTTGTTTGTTACCAACGAGTCACTATAGAACTGTGTCCAGTCAGGTCGAGACGGAAGAGAGAGGAGAGGGAGAACGAAACGAGAGACAGACAAGAGAGAAGAGAGGGGAAATGAAGAGAGGAGAGAGAAAGGTGAGAAGGATGAAAATACGGCCTGCGCCGTGTGTGTAGTCAGGAAGAGGGAAAGAGAAAGGAGAGAGACGCTCATGCAGTTGTTGAGGTACTAATTCTTGTAGGCTTTGCTCCTTCGCCCCTTGTGCAACGTGAGGAACAGAAAAAACAACGTGTTCGCCCGCATCCTTCGCCTTCCACTCGCCATCGGCGCCCTTGTGCCACATATGATAGCCATAGTTAGGGGATATGGCAATGCTACGCCAGCGTTGAGCTCTAGACCCGGCCAAGCATCGGCCACACGATAGACAGAAAAATTACCGAGCACAGAAATGGACGACATGTAATGTAGGCCGCTTTTGCCGTAGTATGTCGACGTGATGGCGGGAACAGTCGCCTCGATATCATCCTCCATCACGTTGAACTCCTCCTTCGAGGCGGTGGCATCCTTGGACTTGAGCTAGTGATTGAGATCCACGGAAAGACTTGCTAGTCTACTGGGTGAATCCCACGCTGTCCAGCCAGTTCACATCAGGATGGCTCGTGAACTTAAGAGATGATGGAGTATTAGACTGGAGGCAAGCATGGCGATGGCGATGGCGATGATATCACATGTGTATTCAAGATCTACTTGTAGTCGTTGACTGTGGCTGGCACGGTGCCCGTGAATATGTCCATGGGCGTTATATCAAGTAGGCAATGTTTGAGGTCCAAGAAGCGTTGGAACAGGTGGGCGGACTGGGTTGCGTGATATTGTAAGTCTTGTGAGTATCATATTCCACATCGTATTTTTTTTGGTGAACACTGAAAGAAGGAGCAATCTTGTGCAGCCATTGTGCACAGGTCAGTTTGTTGTCATGGTAGCGCCACAGTATGTTTTTAGACAGCAAGTTGCTCTTGTCTTCCCATCATCCCTTCCAGAAGGAAGCTGGGGCTGCCAGTCGGTGTGGTGTTTAGGTCCCTTGCATGTGCTTCACCCACTCTTTGTTGCTCATAGATTTTTCCATGATTGTAAACTTGGTGGCAACCTTGCCATAAACATCGAAAGCAGTCATCATCTCCTGGTTTAAAAGCCAACGAAAGATGGGCGTTCCTCTTTGCCCTGCAACGAACTATTCGCGTTCAAACTTTTCCAAGAAAAATGCTACCATTGATCTCCATGCACGCTGCACGGCAATGCCAGGCGACGCGTGTGGCTTCAGGACACGTCCTCATGCGTCAAGCATTCCGGCAAATCCCATCGGATCACGTCAGGCAACATCGAATCTTTCTCGCCGTCAGATCATTCAACAATTCTGCGACTCCGGACGCCACAGCCGCGTTCCTGGCAAAGCACCCAGCCTTGCCTACAGCAACCATCCCCAAACGCGGACTCGTCCTCTCCAAACTTGGATTCGGCGCTTATCGCGTCAACGACTCCCAGCCTGCGCACCGCGCTGCGCTCGTGAAGGCGATCCAAGCTGGCGTGAACGTGATCGATACGAGTTCACATTTTGGCCATGGCGCTTCAGAAACCTTTGTGGGAAACACGTTGCAAGATTTGTTTAAACAGGACAAGATCAAGCGGGAACAGGTTGTCGTGGTCTCGAAGGCTGGGTTCATCTTGCCACCACCCCTTTCGACTACTACAACAACTACGGCGTCGTCATCATCCATGAAAGATTCTCTTGAGAGCGTACCTTCGTACGCCAAAATCTCAGACTCATCCTACCACTCTATCCACCCATCTTACCTCAAGTCTCAAATCACCGCGTCGCTGGAACGACTGAAGCTGGAAAAACTCGATATCTTTATGCTTAATAACCCAGAACGCATGCTTGGAGACAACCATCTGCCGGGGGGCTTCAGCAAGAGTCGACTGTACAAGGAGATCGCAGAAGCGTTTGTGTATCTGGATGAAGAAGTTGCGGAGGGAAGGATTGGAGGGTATGGAATTTGTTCGAATGCATTGCATATGCCTACAACTGAGGATCATCTGTCGTTGAAGGCGATTGTGAAGACAAGACAGGACTTTGGATGGAAGTCGGAGAATTTTGTGGCTATCCAGGTCCCACTGAATTTGTTCGAGCGCGAGGCTGTCACGGATGTGTTCCCAGCAAAGTCATTGGCGCGTGAGGCCAAGGTAATAACGAGTTATCGGTGGATGGGTTTCGGACGTTATTATCTTGCAGCGTGATTCTGATAAGATGTATTGTCTATCTCTCTGCAGGAATTCAATATTTTCATGTTCACGAATCGACCACTGAACGCGATTGCTGGTGGGCAGATCGTAACATTAGAGAACAAGGGCCAGCATAGTCGTCAAGGTACTGCCTAAAGGGCGATGCATCTGGATATGCGAGGTTTTGTCCGTTGCTACAGTGCCTCTCTAATATTTATTCGTGAAATAGAAAAATCCGCAAAACTGTTGGAAACATTGGACTTGAGCTTTACCTCGCTGGCCGAGATGGAGCTTGACATCAAGGATATGAGTAAGCACAGGCAACTAATATTCGCTTTAACTAATGTGTTCCAAGGGTCACCAGAAAACTGACAAGTCCTCCTTCATCTGCTGTTTACTCCATGGGCACAGTCGAGGAAGAATCGCTGGCTCTGAAGTTTGTATGGAGTGAAGTTTTGTCAGAGAACCTCTCTCGTCTCTCGTCCAATTACTTTGCTGCAAAACACTTTCTCGAACGCGAAGTCCTCCCCGCCATTGATCGGGACCTCAAATTCCTCGAGGATTCTACTAAAGGACCCGATCAAGACCGCGATGACAAGGACGCAATCCTCTCCTGGATCGATCGTTACCGCAAGGAAGCCAAGTCTCTGACGACAGACATTTCAGCATTCTGTCAACTCGACTCTGACAAGCGGAATGACGAACTTAACTTGGTCCTGGGACTGGTTTGTCGAGATTTCGTGTCAGATGTTGGGCCTCATAAAGTTGAGAATATCGGATCGCCACTATCAACGAAATCGATTCAGTTCTGTACGGCCCACGAAAACGTCGGATGCACGCTTGTGGGGATGAGGACTCCTGAGTACGTGTATGACGCCGTAGCCGCTGCAGAAGCTAGTAAGCGGTTGACGAAGACTGATCTAGAGTTGATTTCGCAGTGTCCGTTGCTCTTAACTACGAGCGATCAATAAACTGACAAAAAGTCATACGCGGCATAGTATGATCTTGGTATAAGATTAAGATTACTTTATTTGCTTGTTAAATCATGTCTACTGCTACTTTCCAAAGCGCTGTTCGCACTTGGCATAACGGTGCAATGCCTGCAGGAACATGGTATATTGAGGAATAATGGCTTGGTCGGGATGATGACTAATGAGCGCGGAAAGAAATATTGTTGTTAGTGGCGCAATCAATTTAATGGTAATGTCTTTGCAATGAAGCGCCAGAATTTGCGCTTACTAGATCTCGGTAAGACGGATATGCCAGGGCGGATAGCTGCTCAGGTCCAGATCATCCTTGAACACAATCAATAGCTCTGGCTCTGACAGATCAGCTAATCAGTCAGAATGTAGATGAAGAGACGCCCTGTTAAATTTCTGCCATCGAAGTTTGATCCGCTTGAAGTTCAGACCTTCTTAAGAGGCTAGCTGCTGTTATTACCTGACAACTGTTGATCCAGGAACTTCATGGTGATGTCCTGGCTCCGAAGATCCTTTTGCAGCGCAGCCTCGCCCAATACCCTGACGTTCGCTGCCAATCTGTCGTGTCCATCTCTCTCCGCAAGAATCACCACATCTAAATCTGAGTGGCGTAATTTGAACAAGAAGATGCTTAGTCTCCTTATAATTCAACCATAATTGCACATCACTGTTTTCCGATCTCATAGAACAAGCAAGAGCAGTAATATCCTTTACCAGTTGGACGTCCTGCATAAAGCCTCTGCAATCTCTGGATCTCTGTCTCTGCGGCTGCCTTCCTGTCGTTCACACTCTGCAAATTCTCCTCGACTGGGCGCAATGTCCTGACACGGGCCACAGGCACGGACTTTTCCTCCTTGTAGAAATCTGCCAGGGCATCAGTGACCCTCTCCTGAAGAAGCTCGACCAATTGTGGATGCAGTGCTATAATAGGAGCGAAATAAAGGCATGGGACAAGATAATGCCACGTAGCATAACGTTAGTCGGATTATTACATTATCATTGTTGCACATCTCCCTTGCTCTCTGCATTTCATATGCCAAAACGCCGCCTGTCAAGGAACTATAAATTAATATCATATGCACAGAGCCGGATCCATTCCCTCTTCCAGCGAACGGCAAAGACATAGTTTCTACTTACGATCAGTCCTCATAATCGACAGACACTTGATCCCGCTCGCCACAGACCACTGCGCCAACTGTGCGACCTTTTCATGCCATGCCTCTTCCTCCTCTTCCGAACCCTCTCCAGATTCGTTTACTGGCATAATCACCGCTAGATGTCTCGGTTTCTTGACCAGATCCTCCCCCAGATCCTTTCTCAACACTCGGGTCAATCCCGGTGAAATGGGGAATTGGTGCGGCAAACAGAATACTTGCACAAGCGTCTTCATGGTCCGCGCGCTGACCATGATTTCGTGGCCGAGGTGAAGAATTGCAAAGAGGAGGAAGTAGAAGGGTTTGAAAAGGATATTCAGGATTCTACTGGCGACAGAGTTTGCAGGGGCTTTTGTGGATGCAAAAGTTGTTCCTGCTGTTGTTGTTGTTGATGATGGCGATTCTGTTGCTGGTGCGTGAGCGAGAGGTTTGATAGAAGGGTGGGCTGCGATGAGCTCTTCCGGAGACCTTGCAGTCTTTGGTTGCTGCTGTTGTTCACTGCTAGCGGCGGCTCCATTCCCGGAGGAGGAGGAGGAGTCCGCTGGTTCCTCTCTCGATGGCGACCCTGCCCGTCTTCGCAGAGTCGATGCGGGATTTTGAGAAGGCATTTTCTCGGGATTAGGATGAATGTGGATGTAGGGAAGAAAGGTGAATGAGGGCTTCTGACCCATGGACAACACTTTGTCGTTTTATCTCTGCTCTACTCTGGTGGAACTGTGGCTTTTTTAATCGACTCCATAAATTCATTTATGGCGCGATTTTTACAACAGATTGTGCGCTGTGCGCAGATCTGGCAGGCATATGCGATCAAACAAAAGCTGGCTCCCGCGCATCTTTTTGTAAAAGTGGAGAAATCTCGAGATCTCTTTTTTTGTATATTTGTATATGTATAAGTAGCGAAGAAAGAAAGATGATGAACAAAACTTGCAAGAAATAGCAGATACTGAAAGAAAGCACGAGCAGTTGGCGGGTATCTTCTTGAACGACAGCAAAAACAGGGGAGCAGGGATGTTGAATAAATAAATAAAATAAAATGGTCTAGTTTACTGTACAGGATAGTCTCCATTCTCTTTCTCGGTTCAGTATCCAGTGCCTCCTCCTCCTGCTCCTCCTCTGTACACATTGCGGGGAGCGGACCCCGTCTCTTGTCGCCATGCATTCGCCTGGTACTCGTTGCCGCCATACGCTGAATTGCCACTACCACGGGGGTGTCTTCCACCGTAGGCTGCACCTGCACCTGCACCTGCACTCGCCTCGGTGCCAGCGCCATAGCCTTGTGCCGCCTGGCTGCTGTGATGACTACCACTGTTATGACTACTACCATGCCGGCTGTCGAGCTCCGAGCCATGCTGCTGAATAGGTGAGGCAGGTCTCCCCGGTTGCCCATAGGCATCGTATCGTCCTGTCCTTGGCGGAGCCTGGTTGGTGGTATATGAAGAGCTGTTGTTGGTGCTCGCACCGTTGTTGTAATAGCTAGGAGTCACTCCTGTGCCTGGTTGGGCATATGCGCCATGTCCATAACCATCTCTACTCTGGACTTGACCCTGAACTGGATACGATTGCTGCAGATGCTGCCGCTCCTGATCAGCCGTGTAGTTGTCATAGATATCGTCTGGTGTATATGCGGATTGAGCATACGGGTCGAATGCATCTTGAAGCTTCCCTGGCGTTGAAGTCATGCCGGCTGGTGGTGGTTGGGCCTGGAAATAATCATACCCATGTTGTCCTTGCTGTTGGGCTAGGTTTTTGTTGTACACACCACCAGCAGGCGGATATGCGTAGTTTTGCTGTTGTTGTTGTTTCGGCATTGGCGGCATCTGAGCGTAATTGTATGCAGGCTTAGGTGTCTTTTGGGAATATGGAGTGCGTGGAGTTCCGACAGGTGCGACAGGTGCTTCCAATATCTCAACCTGAGGAAGTGTCGGTTGTTGCATGTTGGCGAGTGCAATATCCTTGCCATTCTTTCCCGCCTCATCCATGGCCCTTGTCTTTGACTTTTTGCGAATCAATTCATCGATTCTATACAGGAACGACAAAATAAGTAACAGAGAATATTTTTTTTACGTGAGAATGTTGGCCCCCCTTTTTTGTTCGATTGTGCGGGGAAAGGAACCATGTGCAGCTGCAGTTACAAATACAGCATGCAAGGTGCAAGGTGCAGGTGGTCAATCATTTTTTTCTTATGCTTACCGTTTATCAATCTTGTGACAACAATACTCTTTCAAGTTGCCGCGAATATGACAGACGAGAGGAATGTACAAGATGACCGCGCTCAGGAGTAAGATCAACGACAGTGCAAACATGAACACCGTGAAGATCATGGCACCCAGCGAGATCTTTTTCAGAAGGAGCTGATTACCGACTCCGACGACACTGTCCCAGTCAAAGATCCCGTTCTTCCCAAAGCTGAAGTGGCCACGGAATGTCTGGTACAGAATCGTGGCATTGATGACCTGTCTAGGCGCATCTGCAAGCATCAGTCGCTTCCAGTCTGTGCGGGAGAAGAAGCGGAAGGGGGAACAAACAAATAAAAAAAAGTGTGTTAGGACAACATCTGGGAATGGGTCAGAGGCGAGATGCTTATCCAATTCCTGGGATATGCACGCATTATTATTATTATTATTATTATTATTATTATTATTATTATTGCAAAGTTCCGAACGCACACTAATGATCCTCCGCAAGCACTAGACAGGAGTGTTAGACACTTACTTCGAAACGTGAAAAAGCAGAAGAATGCTACCTCATCGACCAGTTTTTTCGAGTTGTTGATCTGGGCAAAGAAGCAGAAATGTGGATACGACCTCACGGTATAGAACCGACTTGCAATCAGCGACGTGAACGCATGCGAGATGTCTCTCGAAATGATGATCGCTCTCGCTCTCCGGATCTCCAACCCCAGCAACAGAAACCCCAAAAGGATACATCCTGAGAACAGGTACTTGTAGACTTCGAATGGCAGCTTGCCAAAGACTTCCAATTGCACTCCATTCTGGGGCACGAACGAGTTCGCGTTCGAGTTGGCGAGCAAGTTGGCGGCTGTGAAGATATCGGAACAATAGACGAGGATTCCACGGATGATCGCCGCAAAGACGAGTGTATAGGTGAATTGACGATAACATGAGTTGTCCACAAAGTCGTCTACGTTGATAAAGTCAAACTTGTGGTCCTGTACAACCTCGCGCTTCCATCGAGCACCACTCATGCTGTATTATTATTTAAATGAAAGTATATGTTCTTCCTTGGCCAGGGCTTATTGAGCAGAGGGTGTGCTGGTGTGTGTGTGTGTGTGTTTGTGTGCGAGAGGAGAAGCGAGGAAAACCCTGGGTCTTTTCGGTTCTCTGTGCAAAATGAGCAGCGAGAGCCCTGAGGGTAAAAGAGGCGATGTCGTGGTTTGGTTAGTGCATGGGCCGATTGAATTTGCTGAGATTGAGCGTTTGCAATGTTGGCCGTGTGCAATGTTGGCCGTGTGCCACAACGTACTCTCGACAAGGATAAGTGAGAAGGGGAGCAGCCGCGGGAGGGAGGGAGGGGAGAGGGGAGGTGATGGAGGGTCAGGCGAAAGGTCAGAGGTGGAAAAAAAATAAACGTGAGACTCAGGCACGCACGCCAGGGGGTTTCTGAAAAGGCGCAATGATTGACTGACGGTTGGGTGATGTGCAAGGAGGAGTGGAGAAGCAGCTGCGGCGAGGGGCGAGATGGAACGGAGCAAAGCAGCAAATGAACAGAAGTTGGTTAGGTCAAAAAGAGGAATGAAAAAAAAAAAAAAAAAAAAAAAAAAAAAAAAAAAAAAAAAAAAAAAAAAAAAACGTATGACAACAAAGAGACAAAAGGACGGCGCGAAGGCCCGGCACTGCTCACTGCCGCTGCGACGCAGCCAACGACAGGCCTCAGAATATATGGACCGGACACCCAGCCAATAACTTCCCATCGCAGCAATGCATTCACTGCCCTTGCTCTTTCCAAACATTTTATTATATTTCTTCCCCCACCAGAGATGCATACAAAACATGTACAGTTCACGGTTCGATCACAGTGGGCTGTGTCCCCGACCCTGAATATCAGTGTTGCGTGTTGGTTTTACTGGTATTGAGTTTTGTTACATTCAGATGGAAAAGAACGGGCTAATGCGATGATATGATAATTGAATGATAGAAATGCATCCATCTGTCTATGTTGCTTTATGACGAAGCTATTGGTGACGGCGAGGATATCTTCTTGACGTCGTTTTCAGTCCCCAGTGTCGCCCCTCTCCTGCCTGGATCTCGTCCTCGGATCCTGCTGCCGGCGCCTCTGCATCCACGACATCACTCCCTTCTGTCTGCATTTCCAAACGCTCGCGCCTCTTCTCCAATCTCTTGTCATCTGCCTGCTTCAGTGCAATCTCAATCAGTTTTTCGCAGCGGATCTTGCGCTTGTGAGCGTTGCTGTTAATTCCTCCTTCCATCACGTACGAAAACCGTTGGCTTGTACCCAGGGTAATAAAAGAAACACATATTAGTCGATCTATTCCTCTTTTGAACGTCCAATATGCAGCTCCTCCCCCCTTTGAAAGGAACGGCTGGGGAAAGAATATGTGCCTTCATTACCTTAGCCAAAGGTATAGCATGATGATGCGATGGGTCGACTCCAGATGTTTCAGATCCAATTTTTGCATCTTTTTCGCACCCTCTGCGGGCAAGTCAATGACATCGTCGATCGTCAAGGGCCTGGAGTCGCCAACAGCTCTCGCCATCTTGACTGATGCAGTGGCCACCAACGGAATACGGACCTGGATCGGGGCAGAGATAAATGGTATCCTTTCACGCACTGACATTTGGACAGGGTCAACAAGTTCCGCCGCAGCCTTTCCAGATGAAAATAAATAATTGAGGGGATTTGTTTTTGAGTTTCACTTCCTGAGCATCATCATGCATTTGTCCCTGGTATGCATAAATATCCATCACCAATAACAGGCGTGGATCACTTACAATCATAGAGCGGTAGTGTGCAGGGAAGAACAGGGGCGAGTTACGGGACATCATCTCAAACATCCTGAGCACATGAGAGAAGGGTGCGCCTGGCATCTGGACAGAGAATTCCTCGATCATCTCTGCTGTGGGTTGAATTGCGGCACGCTACAAGAGGCAGAGAGGCGGTCGTATGCGAGAAGATATTAGCGGCCGGTCTACATCGTACATGGTGCTCTTTTTTTTCGTATTCATCTCTAGATTACCGTAATCTCAATCATGGGAATGGCCAAGGCTCTCTTGAGCGTCGGGATATCTCCCTGCAATAGGGTCGTGGCCTTTCCCACCGCATAATCTGTGCCGAATCTTCCTGCACGCCCTGCGATCTGCTTGAGCTGGGTCAGACTCAGTGTTCGCACATTCGATCCATCGAACTTTTCCACGGCCTCGAAAATGATACGTCGAATGTTTCTATGTGCGTACGTGAAGGGTGTCGGAGTCAGTATGAGTCTGTTCAAGGGTCGGTAAGCCGATCACTGTCGACAACGGATATATCGCTACACCACCTACAGGTTCAACCCCATCCCAATGGCATCGCTAGCAACTAGGACATCATATCCGCTGTTGGGATCATTGAAAAGCTTTGCTTGCTGAGTTCGACTCTCGGGCGGAAGGCCTCCGTAGGCAACCGCACATCGAAGTCGTGTCTCTGCTTCAATAGCCTTCTTCACCATGAAGATGTTTTTTCTTGAGAATGTGACTACGCAATCTCCTTTCTCGATGTTCTTAAAGTCGCGGTTGAGACTCTCCTCTTGAAGCTCAAGCTTACTCAGGCGATTGTATTGATTGACAATCACCTCTTCGTTTGTCATCGCACAGATCTTCTTCACCAACTCCACAACAGTGGGCTCGCCGCAGAGATGAACTTCCTGAGCAGGCAAGCTGATCAGCGCCTGGGTCCAAGCCCAGCCTCGTTCAGGATCCGCAAGCATCTGAATCTCATCTATGACTGCGACATCAACCTTCCTGTCAAGATTCGCCATCTCGATCGTGGACGAGATCACTTTAGCTGCTGTTGGATCTGGCTCTCCATTGGCATTGTACACTCCATAGCGCCTCTCTTCTCCAGTCACAAGGTTACAAGGTGTTCCTTCCTTGTTCATCCTTTCAAAAACCTCGTGAGCTAGCAGACGCAATGGTGAAAGGTAGGCTCCTGATTCCGCAGCCTGAAGTCTCAAGAGAGCGTTATGTGTCTTTCCAGAATTGGTAGGTCCGACGTGCATGATGATCTTTCTACGATTGCACAAAAGTAAGTATCGAGAAGTTTAAGTACACCGCATACAGCCACCATATCGCTCCTATCACAAGCCAATATACCGTAATTGCAGTTGGTCCATTACCTCTTCATCAAGCGCGCTACGGGACTCCATTCTGCAGGGAACCGCAGATCTGCAATGGTGCGCATCCTCTTCAGTCTGAACAGAGTATCTGGTGGAAACATGTCCTCGCAATGCGTAAAGAATGCATCCCACAGGACCTTGTCCAGTTTGTGAGCAACAGCGTCCTCCCTTGTGACGCCCATGGCTTTAAATGTCATCCCGACTTCTAGCGACTGCGTCGCCAGCAATCCAATGGCTTTCTTGCTCACTTCAGGCACCTTGCCTCGCATGGTCTTGCTGGAAAAATGGCTGATCAGCTCTGTCGCCTTATCCTTGGGTGTGCCAATTGATTCCAGATGCTGTTGAATTCCGTTAGGCATTTGGAAGCGCTCCACTGCATTTTTTAGAGCTGCCGAATAGATAGTCGAACATCGAGACGCGACGTTAGTTTGCGATTCAGAGCGTCTGTGGGTTTGAGCTATCATAGCCACCGTTACTCCGTTACCTACCGGTTGTCTCCCAGGCGCCGCTAAACTCTTCTCCTCCAAATGCTCTTCCAGATTCATGCGGTCTGAAGGCCGGCCTTGATTGCGGCTTATATGAATTATATGATGGTCCCGCATCCCAGCTCCTACTGTGTGGTAGAGCAGAGGACTTTGTCGCATGACGATATCGACAAAATACAGTCGGGGCGGTCTTTCCTCTGGTCGCTGTGGCCTGCTTGAGGCAGTGGTGCGAAGGGACAATGCCCACCCTGTTGACAGACTGCGACAGCTTCTGTCCGGCCCAGTGGCGGAAAGTTCCAGTCGTAGCGATCGATAACATTTGAATGCAAGGAGGAATGACAACGACGAGATTAGAAGGGAAGAGGTCAACCCATTGTGTATTTTAGGATTCCCATAAGCAGAAAAGCAGTCTCGCGACGATCAATTTGCCACCCACAGTGTATGCTGTCACAAAAACAGGCATGAATGATTCGTCTCTATTTGAGGCAGAACCCCCACGGACAATAGAGATACAACTGACTTTAGCAATCAGAGACCGCCATCGCTGCGGAGACATCACCTAGGTCCGGAGCTGAATGATTCTTTTGAACAGGAAGTGGAAGAGCCTCCTTGCAGAGGGGAACAACAGACAACATTCAGCAAGCGTTGATGTAGGGCTGGCCGTAAAATAAAACGGCGGGCTGCATTCCACATTACCAGATGAGAGAGGCGGCATGTATTTTGGATGATTATTGTCTGATATTCACTCTCCCAGTCGGCAGTGATATTTGGCAACTTCAAGGACGGCCTTTGGTCGCGTGTTGAGGGTGAAGAGAAAGTCAGGAGAATAAACCGGAGGGACAGTCAGAGAGGGAAATATCGTGTGTGGAGCAATTTCTAACGACATTGACCATGGACAGACGCAGACTTCTCAGGAATTTGAGGCAAAAGCTTCAGCTGGTCCTGCAGCAATACCCACGACATGCGACGAACTAGTCTAGCTTTTAATGTTTGCCCAGAATTTGTACCGACCACCGTTGGTTGCATGAGAGCACATTCCATTCTCAGGCACAGGCCACACTCCTATTTAAGATTGATTGGATCACACACAAC
>MU617436.1:2562-13264 GCA_025201705.1 Dissophora ornata
AAGCCGATGATAAATCCCGCGTTGGTGTATAAATATCTCCCAGGTTTTTGCAGGCTGCAGCCGCAGCAGAGTAGTTTTTTTTGTTTGTTGTTTTTTTTTTGTTTTTTGAGAAGTGTTTATATACGGGAATATGAAACAGACACAAGTCAAAAATGAATCTACAAAGAAATAAGGGAAGAAGAAAGAAGAAAAAGAAAAAAAAGAAAAAACACGAGGCGATGATGACCAATGATTGGAAAGAAAGAAAGAAAAAAAATAGGGGGAGAGGGAGAGAGGGGCAAGAACAGGTACTTCAGCAGCTAAAAGAAACAAAAGGGAAAAAAAAAGAAGTCGTGGTATGATGGTAAAAGGTTGGTTGGTTTGTTGGTTGGGTTGATCGGTTGAGAGAGAGAGAGAGAGTAAAGATGAAAATAGTAGCAATCAAAACTCCTGCGAGCCTTTGGGTCTTCCAAGTGCGCCCATTCTTCCCGTGTTACACTCTATTATTTTGTTCATGTCCAGATCTCCTCTGGTGTGGCAGCGACCATGGTTGCAGAAGAGTCTGACGAAATGGGTCTTCTCTTCTTGGCGAGGCTGCTGTGGCGACTAGGACGGGGCAACAAGTCGTTGGGGTGCATAAAGATACATCTGTCACCAAAGCTGCAGTTCTCGGGATCACTGGAAGTAAGAGATTGTAGAAGGACGGGACTGTGAGTTTTTGTTTTCCGTTGACGGCCCATTTTCGTAACACGTTTTTCTTATCGAATTAAAAGTAATAATAGAAAAAAGAAAAGAAAAAGACGGCTTTACCGGCAAGGGAGCGAGGGGTGGGTGAACTTGCAGCTCTTGTTAGTGCACTTGGGCCAGAAACGGCACCTCGACTTCATCTTGCCTTGTTGATCCTGCGAGGAGGGAGCGTCTATTTTGTTGTATCAATGAAAACGCATCTGTTAAAGAGACGTGCTCCTTCGATCTATTATTCTCATTGTTTCCCATGTGGCCCCCGATTTCCTCCATACCTCTTGTAGCTGGGGCGCGTGGGGCAGGTGCTGGCGAAGGAGACGAGACCCAAGATGGCTTGAACTCGGGCGCTGCGGCGTTAAGTTCCGAATGCTCTAATAAGCCGAAAACAAGTAATGGTGTGAGTTTGCCTTTCACTATCCTTCCCTTCCCCAATTGCCTTTGTAAGAGAAGGGGTTGGGGGTCACTTACGGGCTACTCGCGAGACCTCGCGAAGGGTCTGGACCTTGTCGTCGTTATGGTTGCTGGTCTCCCAGGGGTCAGCAGCCTTGCGCGATAGGTTCAATGAGTCTGTGACCTTGCTGAGGTTCTCCTGCGCCTCTACGGTGTCTGCTTCAACCTCTTCGATCAGAGTATCCCTGGAAAGGTTCATTTCATCTCCAACAAGGGTTGTGGGCGTCTCGGCCTCTGTCTCGGCCTCGGACTGTTCCTCGCTGGTAGTCTCTTCATGCTCCTGTTCATGAGTCATGACCTCCCTCTCAAAGACCATCTCGAAAACCTCTTCATGATCATGCTCATCCTTATGTCTTTGCTCATCCACAAGAACAACATCAACCTCCTTCCATTCCTCCTCCTTCCATTCCTCCTCCTTCTCCTCTTGTGTAGCCTGTTCCTGAACCTTCTCTTCCTCCTCCTTCTCAGTCTCGACAGCGATCACCTCCACAACCGGCTCTTCGAAAGCAGTAGCTTCGGGAACAGTAACAGTATCCTCGACAATAGCGTCCTCAATAATAACCTCATTGGAAGTTTCCTCAAGGACAGCCACCTCAATAACCTTTGTCACTGCCTCTGCCATGACTTCTGCTGATACGTTTGCTGGTGTCTCGGTAACGATATCCCTTTCCAAGATCTCCACGACAGGTTCCTCCTCAATGGCATCATTTACAACAGTTTCTTCAACGGCTTCCACAATAACAACATCGTCCACAACAGTAGCCCCGAGTCCCAGTTCTGGCAGTTGTTCAGCGATGATGTTCTCGGTCGACTAGAATAGGGAACATCCGGGCGAAAGATTACACAAAACGAAACGGTTTTGGAGAATACAAACAAAAAAAAAATAACATTAGCAAATAGTGAGAGGGAGAAAGTCGAAACACATACTCATGGATTGGTATGCATTGTTTCAATTGTTGTTCCCCCCCAAACTCCTTCTGTGCGCCTCTCGTTAGAGCATTGGGACGGGACACGGGAAGAGAAAGAGGGGGATGGAAAACAGGAGTGAGGGAAGGGGGAGCTTGCGGCTTTACTGGACCGAGCACAAAAACACGCAGCACCACAACAAACAAAAAAAAAACACTGAAACCAAACCCAGCGACACGGAAAGGGAAAGGGCAATGCAGAATGCGGGGATCCAGGAAAGCAAGTAAAGATGGAGGGGGGACCGGCATACGGTGCCAAAAGAAAAAAAATCGGACGGCAGTTGGGAGATAGAGAAGGGGGACGGGAGCGAGTGGAGCTAGCCATTGCCAGCTCCAAACCCAGTACGAATTGCAAAACGGCGAGAGGCAAGAAAGACTGAAGGGAGGATCATTCCCACGCAGGGATGATAAGAGCGGAACCATGGACATGCACTCTTACCTCTTTTTCCAGGGTATCCGTAATTGTTCTTTCCTCAATCAAGTCCGTTGCTGCTACGAAAAGAAACGAACCAGAAAGAGAAAAACCCTCGTTGTTAATCCCGGAGAGTGAAACAAAGCGTGCTCCTCCTCTTCCTTCCTAGCAAGCTCCATCGTCTTTTGTGGCTCGGAGCACTCGATATGGCCGCAGGTTCTGTTGTTTATTGAGAGCAACAACAGAGAGAAGGGGTGAAGGGTTTTGTTGCCCCGTTCGCTCGTTGTCGTGTGTGTGACAGAGAACAACAACAACAATCGATTCCAGGACTGATCAACAACACGACAACAACCCGATTGATCCGATTCGCCATGGCAGCAATCGAGTTACTACCTCATCTGGTTTTAACTCTTCCGTCTTTGCAAACTCTCGGGATTCCGACTGTTCCTGAGGAGGTTTTTTTCATTTTTTTTTGGAGATGTGTGTGCGCTCGTAAGTGTGCCTTTTCTGCTTACCAGGTTCGTCTTTAACAGCAGTGGTGGTAGTCGTACTTTTGGGGGTCGCCGTTGTTGTCGTGGTAGTCGTGGTAGTCGTTTCCTCAACCTTGGTTTCATTTCCGGTGTTGTCAATGGGTCCGTTTGCAGTTGCTTCCTTAGTAGTCGTGGTGGTTGTCGTAATGGTCTTTTTCGTCTTGGAGGTCTTCTTTGGCTTGGTCTCTGATGAAGACGACGACGAGGTCCAGAGCCAGTAGGCGATCACACCACCCAAAAGGGCGATGGCTCCTACCCTAAGAGCGTAGTTTGCGGACTGGGGGTTGCTTGACATGTTTTTTTTTGCCTCCCGATGGCTACGATGCTTTTCGCAAGGTGGTAGCTGTGCTTTTTCGTCGAGAGTGGTTTTTGTTGAAGTGTGGGGTAAAAAGGGCCTTTTCTTTCTATTTTCCTTGTATGTCGTAGGGGGGGGAGATTGATCGCGATATTTAGGGCAATTGGAGAAAAAGAAAGAACAAAAAGAGAAAAGAGGGGGGGCGAAAAAAGAAAGAAAAGAAAAAAGAGAGGAAAAGGAAGAACCACACTGAGCAAAAGAGGGTTGGGCAGAGGGGCGGAGTGGCGGGGGAGGGGTACGGAAAGAAGAGCACGGGAATTTCCACAAAAGACCGATATGGTTTTCTCTCTCTCTCCTACAACAAGGCCAGCCCAGCGGACGGAGACACATGTGGGTCCAGCCAATTCAAGCAGCCATGTGACAGGGATCCAGTACGGGGTCACAGCCAACACGGCCAAGGAGGTACCAGAGCTAGCATCTGTTTCACGGGTATGGAGACCCACCTTCTCGATCATCAGCATTGCAGCAGCCGCCCTGTTCTGGGATGATCTTGATTCGCAGAGTAAATCATGTCCAGGTGAACGATCCCGAACAACCGGGATGAACAAAAACAACCACAGCGTTGATCCAATTGGATCGCCAAATATTGCTTTCTATCGCTCACAAAGGATCTCTCCCTTCCAAGCCTGCTCTGTGACACAGGTGGACCCAACGCGTCGCGTTCTACACTCACCAGGCACAGGACAAACGCTCTCTTCTCCTCCTTCTCTGTTTCTCTGTGAAGCAGGGGGTAAAGGGATGCCACACAGGCTTTACTTTGTTTAATTCTGCTCGCGTGTATACGCCGTCGATCCTCTGGACACCCGAGCATCAGATGTATCTTTTTTTGTTCCCTATCTTTGAAAGGGGCTGTTCAGTCGTTCTCATCTCCGTGAATTGCCCTCCGCAGGCCTCGGAAAGGGGTTCTCCCGCATAGCAGCAGCACATTCACGCATTCTAGCTAGGGGTCTTTGTACTATGCTGATGGCATTTCCCTCCACACAGAACCCTACCCCCCCTTGCACCTGCACTCTACTCTTCAGCTCTCCTTTTGTCTGGGCCAAAACTTGAGGGGGATCAAATTGGCGGAGGATCGAGCGCGGGATGCGCTCATGAATGTCACAATTCAGTCAAACGATGTGGGTTAAATGTGATATGCGTCGCAACAACATGGCATGCATTAAACATACGGATATTAGCCGATCGATCAGAACGGCCACGCCTGACTGCGTGTTATGTGTAAGCCATCTGAGTGCAAGTGACCCCCTGTTGTTGTCAATGCATTCAACACATGTACACAACACCACGGGGAGCGCTTCCTTATTTGGGTACTTTGTGCGACCCCACGCCACTCTTTACACTGTTCCTTTTTTTCTTTTTTTTTCTTGTTATCCACCATCGTTATCATGGGCCCTCCTCGCCATCACCTGCCCTCCCACGCTGGGCTTTTCTCTCTCTCTCGCCCTTCTTCGTTTTCTCCGCCGCTTCTTCTTCTTCTTCTTTCCTCCCTCCTTCCCGTTCCCTCATCCCTTCCCTTTTCGTCTTCCCTCCCCCCTCTACCTGGCTCGAACCCAAGGCTCTTCTTCATCCGACACTGCAGCTTATCAGCGAACTATCAAAATGGCGCGCCATCTTCTTTTCCACTCCACAAACACCGCTTCCACCACCACCAGGGCCAGGACTTCTTCAGGAACGGCCGCGGCGTCTATTCCCAGGAACCTCGGGGACCCACCCATTCTCCCACCAGAAATCTGGTCCTGGATTATCCAATACATCTTTGACTTTGGGTGTGCGTCCGACCTCTTTAGCCTCTACAACACCTCGACTCTCTTACGAACCCTGACAGCGCCGTCCTTGATCCAGTTCATCGCCTCCAAGTCTGTCCGTCTATTCTTTTACCAGGAATACGTCTGTCGAACGGGTGTCACCTTTATCTTTGACCACTTTGACATGACCCGGGACAGGGCTGTATTCAAGCCACAACAGTCAATTTCCGTTGGGGATAATTGCCCAAGTAATGCAATTTCGTTCCGAAATGGGATTACGATACAACGGCCACAACTAGTGGAAATCTCGATGAAGTCGAGGGGCTCGCGGTTCTGGGGATGTCGGGTCCAATGCTCCGAGGAGGGAATTTTTTCGGTACGGAAGGATGGTCAGAGACCAGGAAGCTGGGCAGCGAGGACAGGGAATGATGGACACACAGGAAATATCCACCTGTCGGGTAAGGCAACGACCGCGGCGAGAGGCAAGCATTTGGGACCCTTTGCGCATCGTCCAGAGAATGGATTTGGATCGCTTGAATTCTTGGACAGGGTGTGTCCCTTGAATATCAAGAGGACTGGCTCGAGGCAGTTGAGTGGAGCGCAGCATTCGTTCGGTCACAATTACCCGTGGACACTGCATTACGCCATAAATAGCAGAAAGCCTTGCGGGAACAGTTACTCTGTCATGTCTAATGATAGAACTGGAAACACCACCACCACCAATGGCACTATGGAGGCTGACATTGATCAACATACACCTGCAGGGATCAATATGGCGAATAGCACCGCCTTTCCCAACAGCGACCCTGCAGCAATTCTCACGGGTGACAATGGTAACAGTCATGCAGGGTCCAGGACGGATAGCCAGAATCGACGCTCTCGATACATGCAGCCACTGGTATTCGAGTGCAGCATCAACTTTTTGGACCCGAGACGGGCGAGTCGTAGCCTCATCCGGCGGTGGCTCGAGGGCAAGATGAGCCAGCTGTTGCAGATTGTGCGGGTCCGACAGACAACGGCGATTCTGGCCAAGAAAGCGCCGTCGTCCCCCCCTCATAGGGCAAGAGGCAGTGGTGATGGCGGTTGTATCCTGCGATCGAGGGCAAGTGGGAGGACAGGAGGTGCAAGGACAGGCGCGGTACCGCGCGGCGGTCAGATTGGTGGTGTTCATGACTCTGGCGGTGCCCTGGTGAGCGTGAGCGCCTGAAATACACGCACCTAAAATAAAAAATAAAGCATTTTTGAAACAGGAGTGGTGTGTCTCCTATTATTCGAGGATGGAGCCGTATGTGAGTCTCTCTGACTGCAACAACGAACGCCATGCAGTTGTGGAAGACAGTGCTCAGAGCTGCATGTAGAACGGTGTGCATCCTGCAGGAGGGCGGGACGTGTGTTCTTGTTGGACATGCTTATGATGCTTATGCGCTAGACTCTTTAGCATCCTTCGTCGTTCACTAGTGTTGATGCCCCCCACCCCACCCCCTCTTGCCCGTCGTCTCGATTGCAGCCTCCCCTTTTGCTGCCACGACTTGTCCTGTTTGTAAAGCTCGTGATAGTGCAGCGTCAACAATCACAAGAAAACAAACAACAGCTGCAGGCGACAACAGTAACAGCGGCAACAACAGAAGAGCCGCTGGCTGGCTCTTTGGGCCTTTCAGAACGGGAATGTGCGCTTTGTTGTTCATATGCGAGTGTTCCACGGTGACGTTGGTCCGCCGCACCATCTCCATATCTCTTTCTCTCTGACTCTGTCCCTTCGCCTTGCTGATCTTCACTCCCCCCCACCCTCTCCACTCTCTCATTCCCTCGCATCCCTTCATCAATATTCGTAATGGATCCCGAGGACTCGCCTGTAAGCCTCTGCCGGCCCACGCCCTCTCAGCACTTTGCTTATCACCTCGCCCTGCACACCGGAAAGCTCATTCCTTGGTTGTCACTGTTTTTTGTTTTGCTAGGAACTCCCTCCATTGAAGAGAGGCGCTTATGATCTCGACGCCATCCTCGCCGCTGCCGAGAACGCAGAGGTAAAAACCCCCCCTCCCCCGTCTCTCTTCCCTGTCGCGTCTTTGCCTCACCCATGCTGACCTGACGTTAACCAATATCCACACACCGTCTCTTCAACAGTTTGCTATTCCACCACCTTCATCAAAATTCTCTGCTTTTCGAACCAACTTTAGCGCCTCGAGCGCACCCTCCATCAACAACTCTCCTTATCCGACATCCATTGAAGATAGTTTCCCGCTACCTCCAGAGCGGCCACAGCCTGCCTCTCCAAGGAAACCGCTGGCGTCAACTGGCGCACCTCGAAAGAGGGTGTCTGCACTCAAAAGCACACTCAACAAGTTCTCTGCGCCCAAGAAGGCTGATCTGGAACCAGTCATAGCCGAGACCCCTGCAGCAGAAAATGCAATTGAAGACACAACCGCGTTTGGGACCAGCAGCAGTGTGACACAGGAACAAGGCGGGATTAATCACAGTAGCCGTGGTTACGGCAACAATGATGTTCTGTCAGGGGACGATTTGTCCTTTGAGGACAAACGGACAGCGATGCACACACTGGACAGCGCAACCTCTCCAACATTGTCTCCAAGGACTGGGAGGAAGTCGAGGTCCGTACGCACCGCTGCCCTGAACAGAGTTGCCTCTCCCAGCGCGCTACTCGAACCAACCACGAACTCGGCTTCACGTGCCAGCAGCCCTGTCAACGTCAGCTCCACCTCAATAGGTGCTGGAAACGAGCTTACTGTCTACTCGACTCCTTCTTCTTCTCGACCGACTTCCCGACCAACGTCCCGACCAACATCCCGACCAACGTCCCGACCGAATTCCCGCCCAACGTCGCGCACCAGCTCCCGTGTTAGCAATGGCAGATACCACTCCCACAATATTTCGTCAGAGAGCCTGGTGCCGTTCACCGCTTATGACAAGGATGACATGGAAGAAGATGCTCTCAATCACTCGGGCCATGTTTCGTTTGTCGTTTCGGATCCGGAGCACCTGAGGATTCTCGAGGGAGAGATCGAGGATCCTTTTAGTCCCAGCATGAGTGCGATTGATCCCGATACGGATGCCTACCTGAGCACACTCATGCAACAGTCCTCACCCTTTGGAGCGCTCAAGAGCAATTCTCGTGGACAGTCGCCGGCATTCAAGAGCAGGCGGCAGAGGCAAGCTGAAGAGGATGAGTCGTTCTTGGACTTGACAGATGACGGGATGTCGGACAAGGATCTCAATTCAAAGCAGCTCAGGACCTCCAGAACAGGCACGCGTACACCCTCTAGTCCCCTGGCAAGGGCTGCCACCAGCAGATTCTCACCACGACAGCATGCTGATGTTTTAGTGGGTGCGCTAGGAAAATCTGGTACACAACTTTCGCTGGACCAGGTCTTGAACGACGGACAGAGCTTTGAAGGCGCCGAGGCCAGTTTAGATCAGGATGCACGAGCAGAGCAGCGCGATAGTGCGTCACCAAAATTATCTGAAACAGACATAGCGACCGTCAACCCTACTGATGGTCCCCCCAACATGGCGCTTAACTCGCCAACATTGCAGTCAGGATCACCATCGCCAAAGATTGCTGAGAATCTAGGAATGTCCAGTTTGGAGGACGGAAATCCAGACAACTTTGAGAAGCAGAAGAATCCTACCGGTGTTGAGCATGTCGAGGTGGATATCGTAGTGCAGAATTTCAACGTCCACGACGAGCCTGAATCCAGTCCGATGGGCGCATTTACCAAAGGGGCAGATGCTCTTGTCCATGAGGATATTCATCTACCCGACTCGCCCGAGATTCACGGAAATCAGGCACAATCGTTTGCAGAGTGGATGTCGAGCAGTGCAGAGATCTCGCGACTGGATATCAGCCCACCTCTTCATATTGGACAGCAGGCGCCACCATCCTTTGGTGGTGTGATGACCACAACACCCATGACGCCACTTCCACTCATGGATGGTGCAACATCATCGCCTCTTCCCTCCTCGCCAGGAGATGCCAGTGTCCTCACCTCCTCATATACCCCCGCCATGTCACCAGAGGCCACCGCTGCTTTACCTCTTGCAGCTTCCCCATACGCTGCAAAGAGGACGACATTACTAGAGAAACGATCGACATTATTGGATGACCTCCTTGCAAAGGCCAGGGGTCGGACAAAGCACAAGGTCGAGGCCTCGCAATTATTGTCTGCGTCTGTAGAAAAGGAAAAGGCCATGGCGGCATCATCATCATCTACGGAATCGTTGTCGGGCGAGTCAGCGGACGCCACATCATCATCAACATCGACAGGAACGACGTCGTCGACGGGATTATCGGTTTCATTTGCGGATGTAGATGATATCAAAGTGTTGGAGAATTCTTCTGACGAGGCAGAGACAACAGAGGGTGGCGCTGGTGGTTCTGGGATGGAAAGGAGGGAAGGTGGTGGTCTTGTGAGAAGGCCTAGTGGCATTATGCTCTCTTCGAGGATTCGCGATTCGACTAATTTGGATGCGCCGAGATATAGTATTCGCGAAATGGAGGTGAGCTGTGTGCATTCTGGATTGACAGCTTTTGATGTTTTTTTTTCTTAATACGCCGTGTGTGTGGGGAGTCCATTTTGTTATTGCATATGTATATTAACGTACTCCTGCATCGCATGGTTGAAAATAGGACATGAAAATGAACGTGAGAATGGACTTGCGTATCGAGATCACGAATGAGATCAGAGAGGAATATGAGAGATCTGTAAGATATTTAGTCGTGACCCTCCCTTCCCCCAGAATGCCAGAATGCGCACTACTTTGATTTTTGTCGTTGACATGATGCATGATGCATGATGCATATTTCGCAAAGTGGCTCATGGGATTAATTTTTCATGCATGGGTTTCCATTTTACTAGGCTGAGCAAGAGGCATCGATATATCAAAGTGAAATCGAGGAACTGAAGATGTCACTCGAAAAGGAGAGGCGAGAAAAGGAGCAGCTAAAAGGTGTTCTCGACGAGTTTGAGAGTAGTCTTGCAGACATCGCAGGTAATTAATTAATTAACTGATTTTTTTGCGTCAGAGCGATTTGAATGTTATGCTCAAATTATTTACGTACGGATAAAAAAAAAAATCAAAATCGCACTGGCATTCCCAACGTACACTGATGCATACCCCCCCTCCTCCTCCTCCTCCCCCCCTCCTCCTCCTCCTCTGTCTTGTAGTGAGCACGGCAATGGAAATTCAGACAATCAAGGAGCAGAACAGGAAATTGACAGAGAGCAGAGAGGATACAGAAGAGGCATTTGTGCTTCTCAAAACACGATATGACGAACTGAAGGGTCTCAACTACAAGCACGTCGAGGTAAACTATCTATTTCGTTTTTGATTTTTTGTACAAAGCGCGCGAGCATGGGCATTGAACAGGGGGGGGGACAAGTTTTATTAAATTCTTTTTATTGTTTTTTTTTTTCCAAGGGCTCGATGATTGATGATTTCAATAAAATCACCTGTGCCCGGGTCTGATACGTGCTTGCGCATCAAGTGCAACAGGGTCGTCCCGG
>MU617437.1:0-13254 GCA_025201705.1 Dissophora ornata
CAATCTCTTGTTGCAGGTGCCATCAGAAAATGCAGACTAAGGGCCGATCAGTCCTTTGTCCAGACTCGACATGTGGTGGTTATCGATCACCTGAATATAACTCAACCCACAAGTTGGATCCAAAGACCGGTCTTCAGCGCGACCGCGACCACAACGCTGGCCAGAATATGGCCAACGCAGCCCTTAAATGGGTCAAAGAATTCAAGTGGCCAGAAGCGCTAGACCGACAACTTGCCAAGAAGCAAGAAGCATCATGTGGAATGATGCAAATCCATATGGACTCGGAATCTAACTTAGTTTAGGTTTAGGTGAGTCTGCTGTTGTAATTTTTGCCGCAGAAAAATCTTCGTACAAAAAATTGTTTGTGTGATTGTGTGACTAACAATTCAACTTTGGGTTGTAGGTCTATAAGATAGTATTTCCGCGTTGTTCGCAGGCACGGTTCATTATTGTCACGAAGTGGTGGGCGACACATTCACAAACGGAACATCGAAAACCAGACTAGGGAAATATTAGATGTGAATGCCGTTTCGACCGAACCAACTACATGTATCAAAATCTACTTCCTTGATAACTACTCAAGTACCAAAATTACTCGCTTTTCTCGCTTCTCTTCGCACATCTCATCAATTGTCTCCAGCGCACGGATCACGCGCCATTTCTGTATTGGTAGATAGAGCTGCGATGTCGCCGATAGAGCTAAACGTCAAAAACATTGGTTGCAGTGCCACAACGAAGAACACTGGAACGCTTTTTGCCAGGAATTGAACGCGTTACTACACCCCGAGTATCTTCAATTGCGCCGAAATTGACCTTTATTTAAGACTGATTTGTATTGGTACAGGCGCGTAAAAGACCCTACAGGCGTTTTCTGGTAGCATTCTGGTACGAATGGAAAAAGACAAGCCGAAGGAAGGATGTGTTTGTTCACTGAAATTTTCGAAATGCACGTGACTGATTTTTTTGGCACAGCATCGAGCTGTTTTCCATTAAGCATTGCCACGATTTGAAATCCTTCCTCGAACATCTTCCCGAGCCAATGCTGCCTGTACCTCGGAAAGGCACCGGGTCAAGACCCAGGCAAACTTATGGGCGACAGAGGAGTGTTTTGGGCCAGGACAATGTCGCCTCTCAGAGTATGAACCAGCAGGTCTCTGAGGACCAACCGCATCCACACTCACTGTCGCCACTGAAGCGTGCAAACCCTGACGTTAGTGCACTTCCGGCAATGAAACGAAGTGCATCGAGAAGTGGTTCTCCTAGCTTACGGATATCCCTCTCGGGGGCAAGTTACCAGCAAGGATCGAATGATGGTGGCGAAATTAGCGTGGGTATTTCATTTTCTCCAAAAAAAATTAAAAGGATTGAGCAATTGAGAACGTTGGTGCTGAAGAGATCAAACCACGAACATTTTCTTTTGCTGTATCGTTTTGTAGGATCAAAAAACAGCACTCAGGGCATCGCATGAACTACGGGAGGCGGGTCAGAGCCACAGGTTCAAGGATGAAATCGAATACATTCTGGACGGCATCAGGTCAAAGGACAGACTGAAGATTCGCAGGACAAGGTAGATCGTCTATTCTGAGAGCACCAGTGAGTCGCTATAATTGGACACTGACACCACGCGTATAATTCTTGTCCTGTAGTTGCCTGGATCTTACGCGCTCGATGCTGAAGGAAAAGTTTGTTGTGCAAGTCAGAACGCACCACTATATGCCGACCATCTTTGAAGCGATAAAATACGACCAGGATCCGGTGAGTCCAGTTGTCGATGGACCTCATCTACCGTATGCTGCAAATCAAGCTCTAACTACAGAAGCCATAGATTGTGTTTTCGTGTTTGGCATTGATGATAGGAATCGTTCTTCGGGATGTACAGTCGTGCAGGGATGTTGTGGCTATCGACGATCTTGTTGCTTATTTATGTGGAAGTCTAGAAATGGATATGGATCCCATGGCAATGATGCCCACTGCTCGCCAAGACATAGCTATGGTATGTCACGGATGTCCTTACTACGATGCGTTTTTCTCCGAGGACCCATGTAAGGGCGAGACGATCTGACCCTCTTGTTCTCTTATGATAACAGTATAATGATTTCAAGGACCTGGCCCGACAATCAGGAATCGTTCACAGGGGACAAAAGATCTTGACAAAATCAATAGTTCTATCCGCGATGACTTGCATTATCGACGAATGCGTGTTCCGGCAGGACGTCCATACACTCTCGATCGTTGACCAGGACCCCAGTTTCCTGATAGCAGTCATTGACGTGTTGATTGAGGACCTTGCGTGGATTAAGCAGCCATCGTCAACTCCAGTATGTCCTTCTCAGAGTTTTGCCTTGACGACCATCCAAAAGCTGTGCTTTGTGTAAGAATCTATTCACTCATACGACATTCCTCTCTATCTTTTCTAGGGCGTGTCACTGCCAGATGTTTTAGACATTGACCGGATAGAAAATTGTCTCCGCATCCTGGAAAGACTTGCTCTTGTATCCAAACGACCCGCCGCAATGCTCTCAAACAATACACGGCTCTTCCCTCTCCTCGTGCAATTGATCACACTCTGTCGCGCGCACGCACTCCAATACCCGCAGCACACTGGTAAGTGTTTGTGTGCATGATCGCTTTAGATGCCGAACTGCCTCTTTATTAAAATGCTTCGAAATATACCCCTCCCTCCTTTTTTTTTTTTTTTTTTGTACTGGGGAATAGATTCCATGAATTTAATGCTGCACGCGCTACGTTTGCTGATCAATATCACGAACGGTTTCGAGCCATGTTGTGAAAATCTCGCTCCGACCGGATTGATCCAAGTACTGATCCAAAATTTGGTGCAGTTCTATGGTCATTGCCGGAACTATAACCCAGACCAGCCCGACATGGAAATACAGACATCAGAAAGGGACCGGACTCAGTGGACCAAATCAGAATCACGGTCAGCTTCAGGGTTGTTGTTGCAGCTGTCATCACAGGAAGCAACGGGAATGTACTGTGAAGAGGAAGCTTTGGATTCGAATGACGTGGCAAAACGCGCCGAAGAAACCCACTTCTCTTCCAGAGAGATCGAGATTGAAAATGACGCCAATGGGTGGTATGATATTCTATTGTTGTCTGTCGGGTTGCTAATCAATATGCTGGAGAAGGATCTATCTCGGAGAGAGCAGGTTACTGGGATAGGTATGTCGATATCGTCTTTATTATAGTAGCCATGCTCGATAGCTGAGCGAGCAAACGACTTACGATGTATGTTACATTGCAATAGCCATCGGACTGGATTGCAAGGCGATCGGGGATTGCTTTCATAAAGAATGCGGGTGCGAGAAGAGTTTAGAAGCATTGGAGCGACTTGTTGAGATATACAACACTGAAGCGACCATTAGTGAGATGGTAGGACAGCCTGAGAAGCCTTGCCATACAATGCCACATATTGCCCTTTTAAAGGGATTGTATTCTTATTTGTTTGATGTTCCACTGGTCCGCGTCCTTAGACCGAGAACCAGGTGCTAGCAGCATACCTAGCTCTACTAATCGGCTGTGTCGTTGGGGGAAATTTCGAGAATGAAGCCAGGCTTTATCGGTCGATCAGCGGACAGACACTTGCGCCCATGCTAGAGCTATTACACGAGTTTGCAGACATCCACGAGGCGGCCCAGGCAGAGCAATTCGAGTTGGGTGATTATGATGAGTTGATGTGGACTCAACCGTCTCAGCAACAACAAGTGCCGGTCGGATCACTTTTGGGTGCGGGCTCACTCAGTATAACCGCCTCGTCCATCATCGAAGGAGGCAATATAGGCTTGCGTGATTGCAACGCACAAGCCTTTCCTGGAATCTCTTTCCCTGGTTCAAAGACTGCGGAAACACAAGAAAGTTTCCTGAAGATAATTGACGTGTTGCAAGACGTTGAGAAAAGGCACTCGCGGCTGTAATATTAAAAACGAACTCGTATTTTGCCAAAGGCGCGGAGGTTACATGTGAGGCGCGTAAAGATATTCACAGTTCCTTGTTGCTAAAAAATAGTTTAATTATTCGCGCCTTCCCTTCCTTGAGCCATGTCGCCCTAAACTCTTTGCTCTTTTACCTCCATAAAGGAAACATAAAAACATACACATTTCTCCCCCTCTCAGTCATCTTGCCTTCTTTCCCTCACGCCGCTCCACTCTCTCATCATCCTCTCTATACTCACGCACAACGGCCAACAATACAATTTTTCGCTCTAATGTCTCGTTGATGAACAATCCACGTCGAGGGGTTGTAAGAGTCCAAAGAGTAGGGTTGAAATCCTCAGCAGATCCGCTCGACTCTGTCACATCAAAAAATCGATGGAAAAAAAACCTCGTCCTCGACATGTTTGGCTGATTCGAACGCTGACTCGACATGCTTCAAAAGTTTACCCAGAACCAACAACTTCTTGATGAGCAGAAGAATGGTATTAATCCCTTTGTTGTCGAGCGACTTTGGGATCGTAAAGCTAGACTCTGGCCGAAAGATGCTGTATTGGCCTTTTTCTTGATAAGTGATACGAACTCTATATGAGGCCCAGACTTCAGCAGACTAAGTATTTCAATATCCTTTGCAACCTGTCCAGGGCGTCTCTTCATCAACCATATGGTCCTCTTTAAATAATAATAATAATAATAATAAAAAGAGGGACTAATCAACGTTGCGCAATTCCTCGAAAGTATAGTGCTTCATACTTCTTCGCTTTTTCAGCCGGTGCACCACTTCTTGAGCGGCGCCGCGCCACTGTTCCAGGGCTTGGTCTACTGGTCTACTAGTTCAGACTCCCATTCCAACAGCTTGTCTTCAGAACACACGTCTCGAACAGCTAGACAGTCCATCGGCTCAACACTGTTGGCGGCGTCTCGACGCTGAGGCGTCACCTTGACACACAAAACGTCAGTATACAAGTTGATGGTCTTCGTTTGCATCAAATGTACTTTGTGGTGATACATCTACCGGAAGCATTCCGTGAATTGATCTGGTGCTACGATCTAACAACACTACTTAATTTTGCTCGCAAAATTCGAACTGCATGGACTTTGAGCAGTAGAAAAGCACACGCCCGGATCACACCCTAGATGATTATCAGCCTTGGTTTCCAAAGGAGCGGGAACGGCTTCATGCTCCGCCAAATACTCCTCGTCCTCGGACGGACCCGCGATTGCTTACTGCTTGCTCGCTGCTCCTCATGCAAGTACCGGTGCAATTCTCCAGCAGATTCAGTTTCGGATTTTCTCGGTGTTGTCGAAGCAAAGTACCATGATGTGCAGTAGGGCCTCAGGCATAATGTCATTATATTGGAATCGACAATAACGGATATTACCCTCCATATCAAAATCACCAGATCACACACACTAGTATGTCGCGACAATCCCTCGCGACAACCCCATACGACAGCGGATTCCAAGATATGGATATTTTTGGAATGCAAGATTGGTCAGGGATCCGACCCAAGGGATACTCACTCCCCCGATAGAGATCTAGTATGATGGCACTAATGGAAGACTGTGTCCGCACATTGGCACGGATGTTAGACTGGGCCAAGGCGAGGCTCTTTTGTTTGTTGCACAGCATTGTTATACAATTAGGCGTAAATCTCCAAACAATTGACACTCTCAAGTTCAGCAGCATCGACTCTGTGTTCTACCCCAGCCCATCGGAAAAAAAAAATGCTGAATCGAAGACCCGAGTATGAGCCCGAGCTGAGAGTTCAGCTGCATTGGTCAAAACGCCACTCGCAGAAAGACAATTTGTACAAAGGATTAGAAAGTATCGCGGACAAGTTCACACACAACTGAATGATGAATCTCAAAAATAATATTGGGCTGTGACGTTTGTCGACTGCGCGATATATTGTTTGTGTACTAGACAGGAGTACATGAACGCGTTTTTTTTTTCTTTGGATGCATGCATGTGTGTGTGAGAGCTGGGTCGCAAGTTTCTCCTCGGCCGATCTTTTTTTTTTAACATCGTGACTCCCCAACAGGTTATTGGCCCAGACACGAGAGGTATTTTCTTTCTCCGCTGCTGATTCTTGTGGAGCATGTCAGAAGCGAAACATAAAAGACATCTCTGCACGTTCATATGAGCCTTTAGAATTATAGTTCTAAAAATCTCAACAATATACACTACGGCAATGGTTGTACCACACGCGCTAGAGAAGAAAGGGAATGCGAGAGAGAAGGAGAGAGAGTGAGAAAGAGAGAGAGAGAGAGAAAGAGAGAGAGAGAAAGAAAGAGAGGAGAAAGAAAAAGAGAGGAAAGAGAGAGAGAGAGAAGAAGATGGAGAGAGGGTGCGGATGTGGGAAAGAAAACGATAGATGGGCTAACGTTTTCTTCCGAGGCACTGTGCCCAAACAGGAAACGTGGACAACATGTTGGGATTGTGACAATTGGTGCCAGAAGGAGTGTTACAAGAAAAAACAGGGGTGCTTCTGTCCCATCTTCCTCATCTCTTTTTCTCCTCGCCATCGATCTCATGCGAATTCGCTGCATTCCAATTACCATTGCCACCATTGCCACTACTGCCACTACTGCCACCATTCCTCCAACTTTGCTCCAGTTTTTTTAGTCACCTAAACCACTTGGAATTAATAACAGAATTTGAACATGACCACCACGGAGCCTGTCAAGATATTGATCGCCGGAGGCGGGCTTGCGGGACTCCTCATGGCCCTTCTTTGCCAGCATGCCAACATTTCATATTACATATTCGAAAGATCCTTGGAATCAAAACCTCGTGGTAAGGAGTCCTTTTGGGGGAGAGAAACCGACGCTGAAACCATGATTATTCTTTACCAACATTCAACCTGTTTTATTCTCCAGGGGCTGTGATGTCCCTGAATGCATCTATTTTCCCGGTCTTCGAACAGCTGGGCATGATGGACGACCTCATGCGTATCTCGCGTCCACTCCTCCGCTCCCATGTCATGAATGAGGACCTGGAGGAGGTGGCTGTATTAGAGATTAAAAACCTTCGAGAACTGTAAGTTCACGACCACTCACCTAAAACTTGCCATCGCTCAAAAAAAATCTTATTCACTCCGGCGATCCATTTGTGCAATCCAATTAGGGTCGGATACGACTACGTCGTGTTTCATCGCCCGGAACTCTACAAACTCCTTTTCTCAAGAGTCCATGCTGGAAGGATCCTGCGCGGCAAAAAAGTACTATCTATACTTCAAAACGAATACGGGGTCATGATCAGAACCAGCGATAACCAAACTCATCACGGCGAGATCTTGGTAGGGGCTGATGGTGCCTACTCTGCTGTCCGACAGGCCCTTTACAGGGAATTAAAAAAACAAGGCGATCTCCCCAGTGCAGACGAAACCGGCCTCGAGACCGGATTTATTACTCTTGTAGGGGCCACCGATCCATTAGACCCTTCCAAATACCCGGGATTGAATGATGAAGAATCTCATTTCCATCAGATCATTGGCCGCAATAAACCCTACACCTGGTCCACGTTTACGATTCCAGGGAACCGGATATGTTGGAGTGCTCAGTTACAAGTGGATCCGGCTTCATCCAAGGACTCTTTCTTTCGCAACTCGGAGTGGGGGCCCGAGTCGAATGGGGACATGATTGCAGAGATTTCCGGCTTCAGGACAACGTACGGCGCAACCATGGGGGACTTGGTCGAAAGCACTCCTAAACATTTGATTTCCAAAGTCCTTTTGGAAGACAAACTCTTTCAGACCTGGACAGGTGGTCGAACAGTCCTCATAGGCGACGGTAAACATGGATTTCACTTATTTTCGCGTCGAGTCCGCCTCAGCTTCAGCTAACAGTCTTCCTTCATTTTTTCACTTGTAGCTGCTCACAAGGTGTTACCTAACGCTGGCCAGGGTAAGTGTTCCTCCTGGTGAAACTAAATTCTTTTCCACTAATTCAAACCACAACGATACTTACTTGCTTTGCTCTACATTTTATTCAAGGTGCCGTGAACGCGTTCCTGGACGCGGTCGTACTTTGCAACTGCCTGTATGACCTCGATAACGATTTTACCCACGACAATATCGTGACAGCACTCCAGACTTATCGAAACCTGCGATTCAAGCATGTAAAAGAGCAGTACCTTAACAGCAAACTCAATGCCAAGATCCAATATGGCCAGGTGAAGAGAAAACCCTTTCCTCATATGCGATTACCACAACCTACCATATGAAACATGATATCAATTCTTGAGTTTGATTACTCAATCTCTTCATTATTCTTTGCCTATTCCTTTAGCGATGGGCGGACCAGTTTGTGCGATTTTTGGTCTTCAAAGCTCTACCGAAATCCATGCACATCAAGGGCATCGCGCAGGCGGCATTGTATCGTCCCCAGGTAGCGTTCCTTGATTTCGTCCCCAAAAGAGGCAAATGCAAAGTGGTGCCTCAAGAGCAATCCAAGAGATATCTTCGAGAGAGAGCTGAGCGAGAGGAACAGGCACGGAAATTAGAGAGTGATTATAAAAATTTCGACTATGACTTGGGGGGCTGGATTGGGACACTGACTGCTGACGGGGCAGTCTAGGTTTTATCTTTTGAACACTGGGACTCCTCTTTGAGCATAGCTGCCATGCTTGAACGGGTGGATGCCTGGATTGAAAAAATAAAACCGGTCACATATTCTTCAACCAGCGCGTTGTAAGTATGGGTGTCTCTCAATTAGTTATGTCGGGCAGCGAAAGTTTCGCCAATCCTTGAGTTGTGAGTGTATGCTTTCCATCAAATCTTGGATTCTCATTTCCAACTTTCATTCATCACAACTGTCATCGTTATGAGTGCACATACTCCTACACCCCTGAGGTCTTGGGAATTTTGTTTGACCGTGCCAACATCCCTTGAAAGAGCGCCACTTGGTAAAAAGGAAAACCACCACTTTGTTGGGCACTCTAGAATGAAATGTAAAGACGCTGTAGAAAATTCGTCTTAGAATACCCCTCATACTCACTCTACCTGTTTCTTTATGAATTCCAAAGGCGGTTATGTCCCTGAACGGGAGCATTTTGTCGGTCTTCGAGCAACCGGGTCTTGTCGATGACTTACTCAAGATATCTCTGCCCATCCTTGCCAACGACATGTGCAATCCTGACATGAAGCATATCGCCCTTGTTAATATCGAAAGTTTGAAAGGACTGTAATGATTATCGTGCTTTAGTCAGGCGTTGTTGTGGGAAAGAAGGGCATGCGGCACATGAATATCTAGGCGCTAAAATGCTTCCACTTGTGTTCACCCGGATGTTTGCTCTCAACCATCAAAAAAAGGCAGGTTACGACTACATCGTATTTGCCAGACCACCGCTCTACGACTTATTCTTAACCAAGATTCTAGAGAGCATATTGTTGTTCAACAAACCTCCCTCGAGAATGAGAACAAAGTGACAATCGAATGTCAGGATTGAACCAGCCATACAGGCGACATCCTCGTAGGTGCTGATGGTGCTTACAGTCGCATCCGCCAGGGTCTCTACAAACGCGTACCGGAAAAATGGCTGCTGCCTGCCGTTGATACACGGGACCTCAGCCAGGGGATATATAGCCACGGTGGGAACGGCACAAACTGGCAAGCGGCACCAAAGGTATCCTTGGTTTACAAAACACATCAGTTGTCCTCTTTTCTCTCTCCATCCTAGACATGGGTGGATCGCTTTATTTGCCATGTGGTATTCAATTACCTGTTCAATTCGTTTCAAACCAAGAGCGCCGCCAAGGAACTCGCTTACCGCCCTCAGGTCACGTTCCTCCCGCTGATTGCCAATAGAGGCCAGGGCTCTGTTCTTTTGTAAAATCCCTCCAACAGATACCAACGCGAACAAGCACAGCTCAAGGTTGCAGGTGGTGCTGCCACTGCATGACTAGCTTCTAATAGTAATAAAACCAAATGCTAGTGAAGAGAAGGATAATAATTGATAAGTAGAGACCAAAGGGTTCGTCTTAAACAGCCATTATAGCTTCGACAGCCTCCTGCTTCCATGGAGGGAATTCTGTGGAAGAATATGTGTTTGTTGTCTCATGGGGAGCCCATGGCAGAAAAGAAGCAGGAATGGCACCCCATGCAAAAGTAAATAAACAAAAAATAACTGTCGCTTTTGCATTCTAAATGGCTGCAGGAATATTTGCGCGATGTGCGCCACGTGCGCTACGTGCTAAAACAGTGATGCATTACACAGCAAAATATGACAGGAGGTCATGCTTGCACCGATAAACGCGCTACGCGTGATGTACACGGACATTCCTAGTCCTACAGGAATGGTTCCTTCAGCTTTCAGCCAACGGGAATGGGGACCTCGTATGTGTAACTGCGATTCACCCACATGGACAAAGATGGGACATGCTAGGTGTAACAAGCACCTGAATGTTTTGATAGCACATTTTGATCTCATTCATTCTCGTATTCGCTCTTTCATCCGTCAGTCTCCTCATCCACCCTACCTTTTTTCCGACTATGGCCAATTCCAGGAACAGCGTGTCTCCAGCAAATGAAACTGCAGGAACGCAGATGCCCCTGCATGTTCCCGTCGTAGGTGCTGGGTTGGCACGTCATTTCCTCTCCATCATACTGGAGAAGGTTCATATTCCCTATGATGTCTATGAGCGCGTAAAGGAAGTGAGGGCTCTCGGGTAATTGTATTGAATAAATGTAGTCCAGTTTTGTCACACCATAGTTGAAGAGTCTCAACGCTAGTGTGCTTCCTGTGACTGAGTAGCTGGCGATTCTCAAGGAGATGTCGTTTCCTGTATAGTTCCTCCATCTCTACGATATATATATGAAAAAGATTAGAAACACAGGTGCCAAGATAGGTAGTAATAATACGATATCAAACTTCCAAACAGTGCTGATTGTTGCTATCGCAGTTACTGCCAAGCGCTGGTCAGAGTGTGGCTAAATCATTATAGGATGAACGGTTCTCGCCAACTGTCACTATAAAGTCAAATCACACTCTGTGCAAATAAAGAATGTGCCGACGGGCTGATGCCCTCAGACGCCATCTAAGCGACGCGGATAAGAGCAGAAGATGGCTACGAATAACGCTGCTGCCACTCCTTAAAACTGCACATAAAACTAAATGTCGGTTTTGCTTCTTTATTGCTACAAGACATTCTGTCTTAATAAAGTCCTTCTCAGAATATTGAATACATATACACCATTACTCTCTCCTCGTTTTTAAGCAACTGAAATCTCATTGTCTACAGAGCCATGTCCTCCGGAAGTCGCTCCTACTCCAGCACCGCGGTTGCGACTACCGCCAACACCATTGCCATCCCGCGCAGCAGCCTTGGCTAGCAACGGTCTTTGCTCTGCCGCGAGAACTTTCTCTCTCTTGTTATTCAATCGAATCAGCCAGGAAGAAACCAACCCCCAATACAGGATATACGAACCCACGGTCCAGTATGAAGCAACGTTGCTCCAACCAACCAGCGCATTGGCAACACCCCACCAACCCGAATCAGGCTGCTTGGGATCGCAGCATTTGAGTGCCCAGAGATTGACTCTTGGATCATATGTTCCTGCATCATCCGACATTGCGCCCGTGGCTCTGTTCCACGCGTCGGCCTCGAATGCTGCGACTCCTTTCGCGACCAACCCCGCAGCAATCAGCATCAATAGACAAGTTGAACCCACGAAGAATGGATGCAACTTCATTCTGTTACCACCTCGATAGATCGCAAATCCCACCAACCAACCCAACGCGACTCCTGTCAGAACTGCCAGTGGGATCGCTCGAGGTTCTTCTGTGAAAGTGACACCGCCAATGAACACCACGGCCTCGAGACCTTCCCTCAAGACGGTGATGAGTGGGAGGATGAAGAGGGCGTATTTTCGGGATCGGTTATGAAGTCCTCGGGTGTTTTCGTCATTCATGGCTTTGGAGAGCTTGAGTTTCCACTTTTCTTGCATCTGGTTGGTGCGGAGCATAGCGATCCCCATGACGGTGATCATCGCCACAGCCACGAAGGAGAAGCAGCCGACCCAGATGCCCTCGCTCGCAGCCCACAGGTTCGTTGCGTACAAGTTCCTACAAAATCGAAAAGCCAGGCGGGTGTTTTGTTAATATTCAGAGCCTCTGAGAAGGGCTGTACGTTTGGAAGTCAAGTGATCAGAGAAGACGAGGGGCACTATTTTTACCAGACGATGATGAACCCAGCGCCCATCGCAAGTGATATCAGCAGTCCCAAGAAAGTGCCCGCCCACACCTTTTGCGGAAAGAGGCGGGAGAGTCATAAGACGACGTCAGCTTCCAAACCTCTTTCGATTCAAACAGTTTCGAGCAGGGGAGAGAGAGAGAAGAGGGAGAGCATAAACGTATGCAACATACCTGTCGGGCTAGCCGTTTGCGCATGGCCTGATTATCATCCAAGATCTGGCTCAAGAACGAGAGTAGCACCGAGACGATGATCGCCGCCTCGGTCGTCTCTCGAAAGATGATAAAGAAAATTGGGATCGAAAAGTATTCTTCTGCCCCCATGGTTGGTTATATTGACCTGTCGTTGTTGTATGTGTTTTGCAAGACTTGTTGTGTTTGTCTTTTCTGTCCTTGGCTCTCGTGCACCCTCTTGCTGAGAGTCGTCGGTTCGTGATTCAGGAATCGAGATGGAAAAAAAAAAATACGTGAATCTCGTTTTGGTGAATGAAGGAATGGGGAGAAGGAGTGAGAGAAACCGCTGAATATGGTTGAGAGAACTGTTTTGGCGTGGGGATGTGGGAACGACAGGAGGGTGAGAATAACGAGGAAGGTTTATCAGATGGGGAGTACAGCACAAGCGCAGCCAACCAGGAGGATCTGATAACGCCCATGCAGCGAAGCGTGGCTTATCTGATGGGCAACCACAGGCCATTCTTTTCTCGCACACTCTCTATTGCCGCCTTTTTTCTTTTTTGCCTTTTTAATTCTCGCCTCTTCTTTCTTCTTGGAAGAATTACCCGACGTATATCAAGGGCGCCTTGACCTAAAAACGGAGACATCTGTGGGCATAATCATCTGCTCGCCCCGCAGCGTCCTTTCTGGTTATCGAGTGGATACGTACATCATCCTCTCATTCCTATCCACTGCGGAGTGAAATCATCTTTAACGCGTTTTATTATGGACAATATGCTTGTTCTGACTTTTGTGCAAAACAGGGATGAAAAAACTAATAAAAAAGATGAATCGAGTACAAAACAGCGGAAGAAAAAAAAACCATGAACAATTATCAACGATCAAAAAGGAAATAATAACAAAAAAAAAAACACAAAAACAAGAATGCTGCCCGGCCTG
>MU617438.1:0-13226 GCA_025201705.1 Dissophora ornata
TGAGAAACTACAAAAAGCCACAGTCTCCTTCTGCAACCGTTCCCCCGGCTCCACTCCATTCGTTGTCTGCCTCCTCTGTTCCCTCCTCTCTCCCCTCAACATTCTCGGTTCGCTCTTTAGTATACCCCTGTGTCTACCAATTAGTAACATTCACCCCACTGCATGAACAACTCATCACCATTCTGGGAGCCGGACTGGAAGAGGGTCCAGGCTCCACTGTCTGCGCTTCGCCGACAGCTGGCTTCGTTCCCCTCGCCACCCCTTCGCATCATGAAAGTCAGCCAGCTGGATGCAGAGCTGCTCGATGAAGAGTTGCTTGAGACCATGAAGGAACAGCTGTGGAGTGCATTCTCACTGTTCAAGGTAAAAGACGAATGCCATGTGCTTCTGTGCTTCCCGTGTGCGTTGAAGCTTCATTTTTTATCTCCGACATATGAAGATCGGATACGAGTCTGACTGATCGGCCCGCACATTCCATAGCCGAATTTCAAGGAAAAGTTCAAGCCCGAGCTGGCCTTGGCGTTGAACCTGATCATGTACAAGTTCTCGGTCTACGACATGGGCGCAACCTACGGATCGCAGCTACAGAATCTTACTTACAGAAACGAACGGAAACACAGTGGAGGCTGTAAGTTGATATCCTTTTCCGGCTCGTTTGTCCCGACCGAACTGTCACAGGAAATTTCAGCCTTTGATCGTGATCTTCATTCATACAATGTTCATAGTGCAATCAACAGCAACAGATGCGCGACTGACAAAAACGCAAAAGATCACCTATGGCGTGGTTACTGTTGGTGGTCAGTACATCATGGAGCGGCTGAACCATGTTGTAACTGCGCAAGGATGGGGCGAGCTGCCAGAAGTAAGTGTTGGATAAATGCGATTAATTGAGATGCAAGGAAAGCAGGATCAGTCCATGAAATCTTACAGCCCTTTTTTCACCAATCTATTAGGACAACATGAAGAGGAAAGCATGGAATCTGTTACAGAAGAGCGGAAGTATCTTCCGGATAGTGTCCCTCATAAACTTCTTAGCATTTTTGTATGCGGGAAAGTATCGATCTGTTCTGGAGAGAATTCTGTCGATGCGACTTGTCTACGCCGATCGCAGCTCCAATCGCCAAGCTAGCTTCGAGTTCTTAAACCGCCAGATGGTCTGGCACGCCTTCACAGTATGCAGTTGCGTTTAAGTAACGTGCAAAGCAATGGAAGTCAGATACGGTTTTCTAACTCGCGGCTTATATCACCTCGTTATCTAGGAGTTCCTTATGTTCTTGATGCCGCTGATCAATGTTTCCAAGCTGAAGAGGAACGTGAAGAGAATGCTTCTGCCTGCTGCGCTTATGTCTGCGAACGAGCTTTCAGCACTTCCAGCCCATATCTGCGCCATCTGCCATGAAAACAATAGCGCGTCAACCACGCCCGGAACATCAACTTCAACAGTGATCCACAACCCGTACATCACCAACTGCGGCCACGTCTATTGCTACTACTGTATCAAAACTAAGATGATGATCGACGACGAATGGTGCTGTCTTCGGTGTGGCACGAAGGTGGAGGCTATTGCTCGACATGTCGACATCGCAGAGGACGAGGCTTCGGATGCGGACAGTGAGGATAAGGAGGATGTTGATAGATCAGAACAGGATTTCGGTGAAACTGTAGACACTGTACCGAAATCATGATTGAAATAGACGTTGTAATAAAAGTAGCGCAGTGAAAGCAAGAAGTTCAACGAGCCTTTCCAGGATTAAATCATGTGACTTGAACGTGGCCGCAAAGTCGTGTCTTGGGACATTCGCGTTGGCTGCATCAACCCCTGCTTCATTCTCTTCTCTGAACAATAACCAAAGCAACAACGGCATCCGACAGAGATCGTCACTGGCTATTGTAGACCCCTAATGAGCACAACTTCCGAGCCCGGCATTGCCGCCGACGCGACAAAGGATTCATCAGCCCCCGGGACATTCGAAATCACAGACAGTTCTACAGTGATGCAGTCGCACGAACACGAGGGACACGCAGGAGACCTAAAAGGCAAAGAGGAGGAAGAGAAGGAAGAAGAGGATGATGAAGAAGAAGACGAAGAAGAAGAGGATGGCGAGGAGGAGGAGGAGGAGGAGGAGGAAGAAGAAGAAGAGGAAGAAGAGGAGGAGGAAGAAGAAGAAGAGGAGGAAGAGGAGGAGGAAGAGGAGGAGGAAGAGGTCTCTGGACAAGAGACTGAAGAAGAGTCAGAGGACGAAGAAGACGAAGAACCAAAGCTTAACTACCAGCGGCTCGGCACAGGCCTTGGAGACACGCCCAAGAAGGATTCTGATGGCCAGCAGCCCCTCGAAGGCCTCAGAGATATACTCAAGAAGGATTCTGCTAGTGCTACCACCGTCTCTGAGCGATTTCTGGTAAGCGGTTTCCGTCTTCATTCTTACTCAACGTGGGCGCAATGCGAAGATAAAATGACGCGAGCAAGTAAACATCAATTGGCTGGATGCTAGGCTATGGGAACGCATTGGGGAGCCGTTCATATCATGGACTTTGAAGGAAATGAAAACCAGAAGTTTCAAGCCCACCAGGCCACTGTAAACGATTTGAGCGTGGACTTGGATGGGGAATACATCGCCAGTGCCTCCGACGATGGTAAATATACTGGAGACTGATGTTCCTCTTGCACAAATGATTTATTACTACATGGGACGAATGAACATCTCTTTGGCTGATAATCGGGGACATCTTTCTGTCTTGGACAAATAGGTAAAGTAGTCATCAATGGACTCTTTCAGGAAGAAAAGCATGTTTATAACTACAAACGCCCGGTGAAGGCCGTAGCCCTGGAACCCCACTACGCTCGATCGACTTCTCGCCAATTTGTTTCGGGAGGCATGGCAGGACAGCTCGTCCTCAACGAAAAAGGTATTGCTGATTAGGGCTATTTACGCGAGAAGGCAAAGGACGACGGCTGCACTGCGCATGGTGGCACTCGCTAACAAGCACTTTGCTCATTTCTATTAGGCTGGTTCGGCAATCGCGATATTGTGCTGCATTCTGGAGAAGGACCCATTTACGCCATCAAATGGAGCGGCACTTTTATTGCGTGGTCTAACGACTTGGGAGTCAAGATCTACGACACTGCGACGGAGCAGCGCATTACGTTCATTGACCGGCCAGGATCTAGCCCTAGAGCAGACCTTTTCAAATGCAGACTGTGCTGGAGAAAAGAGACGGAGCTGCTGATCGGATGGGCAGCTCTTGTGAAAATTGCTGTTGTTAAAGACCGCCCGAAGGAGCAAATGAAAGCGGGCTTGCCGGCACAATACGTCGAAATCACAACCATGTAAGCGCTAGCACTTGCGCGATGTGTGCGATAAAAATTCAGAGGATCAGGGCTAAAGCAAAGTGTCTCTTTTTGACAGGTTCCAAACGGACTTTATTGTTTGCGGCATCGCTCCTTTCAAGGACATGCTGTTGCTTATGGCATATGCGGTGGATGACATTGACGAAATCGCTCACATCAGCGGTTCAGAAATGAATGCGCGCAAGGTATGCGCTGACAGCGATTTACGTCAAAGTGCAAGGATTTTTTGATCAAAAATCGCGTATTAGTAATACTCAAGTAATTTTTCAATTCTTTGATGCTCACGTATAGCTCTCGAAGCGGCCAGAGTTGCGCATTATCAACGCATACAACGAAGAGATCAGCTCAGATGCTTTGACGTTACACGGATACGCGCATTATCAGGCCAATGATTACATGTTTGAAAACTTGCCTTCGCAGGACATGTTCTACATCGGTAGCCCAAAGGATATTGTTGTCGCTAAGGAGCGCGATATAGATGATCACATTGAATGGCTCATGGAGAGGGAGAGATATGAAGAAGCGCTCGGACATGTCCGAGAGGCACAAGTTTACGGAGGTAGCAAAAAGTTTAGCGCCAGCGAGATTGGTCAGAAGTACATGGGATGGCTTCTTGAGCGAGGTAGGCACTTTTGCATGTTAGAAAGGCATTCACTGAAATGGGAGTAACGCCACTAATACTGATGTGATATAATGTTGCCTCCAACAGAGGAGTACGACAAGGCAGCAGCCCAGTGCCCAAGTGTCCTTGGCTCCGATGCTGATCTTTGGGAGCATTGGATCTACGCTTTCGCAGGAGCAAGGCAGCTCAAGGTAGGTGTCTCGGGCACCTTTGGCTGTGGAACCGAGTTTGTTGACTATAAAGTTTTTTATGTGGAGAATAATTCTAAGCTGGCTGCTGTCTTGACTGTGTAGGCCATTGCTGGATATATACCATTCAAGGAGCCAACACTCAGCGATACAATCTACGAATTGGTTCTGTTCTACTTCCTCATGCACGACCATCAGGTGAGTACCTGGCTCCGGCTATTGTTACATATGTTTTGTGTTTTTAACATCGAAAGGCAATGTCGCTTACATGTCCACGTGCTCATTTATTTCATTTGCGTCCTACCCAACAGTCGCTATTCAAAACAATCAAAAGCTTTCCTCCAGGGCTCTACAATATTCTAAATGTCATTGTCGCTGTGGAAGATCGCTTGAAGCAGGACAAGGACAATGTGCTGCTCATGGAGTCCCTTGCAGAGCTGTGAGTGACTCTGAATTTAAAAATTGGTCTGCTTTGGCGCATTGACGTTGTTGCTAATTTTTGATGTTCATACGAAACACAACAGATATACCCGTGATGACCGTGCCGATCAAGCATTGGAATATTTCTTGAGACTTAGAAAACCCAATGTGTTTGATCTCATCCGTGAGCACGATCTGTTCTCGGCTGTTCGCGACAAGGCCGTGCTTCTTATGGAGTTTGATCAGTACCTCTACGATCAGAAGAAGAAGGAACGGGATGAGGCGCGTGCTGAGGCGGCAAAGAAAACTGGTGGCGTATCTTCGACGGAGGCGGCCCCAGAGCCAACACCCGAGGAGGAACTCGTAAAAGGACCTGCAATCCAGATGATGGTGCAGCATACCTATGATATTCCTGTATGTATGACTTTGTGGTGGCGGAATGCAAGCATAGATGAGCAGTATACTTACGCCCGTTATGTTGTGTCTAATGCGGTGTTTTAGGTCAAGATAGTAGTCCCACAGCTCAAGGACCATCACCGTCTGCTTCACATCTACTTGGACGCTCTCTTTTTGTTTGACCCACATCTGGGATTCGAGTTTCACAACTTGCAGGTCGAGCTTTATGCTGCCTATGCTCCAACAAAACTCATCGATTTCCTGAAAGCCAGCAACTATTATTCTCTCGAGACGGTATGTTATGCATTGCGCGCTACCTCCAGTCAGTTAGAAGGACAGATGTTGTGTTTGTACCATCGTTTACTTCAAAGCTAACTGTATACTGTCACTTCCCGCTAGGCATACCGTGCTTGCGAGAAGCGAGATCTTGTACCGGAAATGGTATTCCTGTTGGGCCGCATGGGTGACAACAAAAAGGCTCTGATGCTGATTATAGAACGTCTGGGTGATGTTGAGCGGGTAAGAAATCTGATATAGTGTGGATAACTTGCTTCACTGTCGTCCCAAGAACGACACCTAAGGACTCTGTACTTTATGTCCTTGGATTCGTATAGGCTATCAACTTTGCCAAGGAGCAGAATGATGATGATCTTTGGGAAGACTTACTCAAGTACTCCATGGATAAACCACGTATGTGAATGATCAATATCGCCTATAATCAAAGCAACATCTATCTTGCATCAGATCGGAACTGACATTCTAACGTACTATCATTTTATTTTGTCAACAGATTTCATTCGTGGCCTTCTGCAAAACGTAGGCACGGAGATCAATCCAATCGGTCTGATTCGCCGAATTCCCAACGGACTCGAGATCCCAGACTTGCGTCCTGCACTCATGAAAATCTTGCAAGATTTCAATCTTCAAATGTCCCTCCGCGAAGGTTGCAAACGCATCCTTCAGACGGACAGCCTGGGAATGGCATCTCAGCTACAGCGGTCCCAGAAGCGCGGCATTTCCTGTTCAGAGGACACACTGTGCTCTGGTTGCCAGGAACCCATCTTTGTACCAGGCGAGAACCGGCCACCAGGATCGAATATCTCGACGTTCGTGATGTTCTTGTGTAGGCACGCATATCATGACCGGTGTCTATTTGCCGATGACGAGGGGGGCATGCCGCGAATGAAATCGTCACTGACAAATATCACGCTGCGAGCAAAGGCGAACCATGCGTCCTTAGTAATGGCCAAACGCGGGCGTATTCCTTGTCCACTTTGTGTGGATCAGGCGAAAGTTGAGTTGTCGACTCGGTGAAGAGGTTTTGGCGTAGACAAGAAGTGTGTTTTTTTTTTTAAATAAAAACAGAGCAGTTTATCCAAGCACTGAAGACTCTTTTTTTGGAAAATCACGTCTTCGGTCTGCGATAATAGAGTGTACTAGAGACATGTAATGCATATGCACCGCGTATTCCTGTGCAGTTTATGTAGAGCAGTTGTAAACCATAAAGTCCAGATGCTCTTTATGTGTCAATGGTTCTGACTTCTATGTCCAATCGCTGTCGCTCTGTCGTTCGCAGCCACTGTTGCTGTTGCGACGAGTCTTCAATTCATAGACGGTCTGCACTAATATGCTGCATAAAGAGACACAGAGGCAAACGCTACTAATTATTCAGAGACCAAATCTGTCTCTGAGTGATACACCGGCTTAATCAGAGCGTTGTGCCTGGTGCTTGGACCACAAAGGAGCGAGGATGGCCATGGGTCGCCACCTCACCTCACCCCACCCGGTGGCAGGCCACCATCGGTATTTGCGCCTGGATGGACTGTCACTCGCATGCAACGCTCACCCTCCTGTCGCATATACATAAGTGGAGTATGCATTGACGTAAGATTTTTCTTTCTTTCTTCCTTTCGCTGCGAGGATGCAGTTCGCCAGGGAGTAGCTTTGCGGCGATGTGGACAGCAATGGTTTCTGTATGCAGCTATATGGATCCTTGTCGACCGAGTCGCCCCCCAAGAGCGACGGCTACAGAAAGAGCTTTCTTGTCGGACTCATTCCGTTCTTTTTTTCCCTGTCATCTGTTCGTTTGCGTCATTTTGTTATATTTTACTTTATTCCATTCATTCGTTTTCCGTTCTCAAAAGTCTGAACCCAAGCATAGACTGAGAACGCGAAATAAAGCAACGTGTGGCAATGAGGTACGGTGAGCGTATAATTTCGTCCGGCGACAAAAACACTAGAGGTCGCTAGCTTGTGTGGACAGGGAGAGGAGCAGAAGCTGCTGAGGAATATAAATCCTTCCACTCTTGACATCGCTCTTTCATCTCTCTCCACTCCACCTTGTCTCCGGCAAGGTCGACATATCCCGTCTACCACTAACGTCCTTTTTTAACATTGGTGGAACACCATGGCTTGCGACCTGCTCGCGGTGCGTTCTTCGCAGCCCATCTTCCTGTCGTGGGAAGAGGAACTGACTGACGGCAAGCCAAACCATCTCCTTCCGATAAGATAGTAGATAGACGGTATGATCACATTGAAACATTAACAATAATACACAGACTTTGCTCGTATTTATGAACATGTACACTTGCGTGAAAAAAAAAATGAAGAAAATGACTAAGAAGGACATGCCACAGAGGGTTGGTTGAATCCCTCGAGTGTCCTCAGATCAGGGCCAGTTTTTCACGTCAGTGCTAGCTAGCTGTGCTAGCCGACTAACAAACGATTATTCTTTTCAGAGTTCGTACTGTGCAGTCCATGCTCTCGACACCATTTCAGAAAGAAGGCACACGAATACGTTTTGCAAGCACAACAGCTTGTTCTCTGTAAATTGTTGTCTAACTGGCTGAGAGCTCCTGCTTCTCATAGTCTCCCTCCCTCCTGCAGTACACATTGCTGGAAGCGGTGGCGGTGGTGATGCCCGTGATTTTTGATACGTAAATGCTTGGTGCAAGATTGAGGATATATGTCATATAGAGAACAAATTCAATAAATGAGTTCATAGTCAAGGGCTGGAGAACTTGTCGATAGGTAAATCCTGCGCCCTGGGTTCGGACGGTATGCGTGAGCATTCCGATTGGCTGAGGTTCAGAAGGGTTGGGACAGTTCGGGGTGTTTAGTAGGTGTTTTGGACTAAGGCAAGGTGGTTAGAAGGGGTGAAGATTTGACCCACGGTTGCTGCTCAGGCCATAATCAGATAGTCGATGCGCATCGGCAATAATGGCAGTTGCCTCTTTTCCTTTCTTAGTTTCGCATAGTGGGGCAGTGGCAATCGGGGAACTCTATTCCAGAATTGAAACATTGATCATGCAACAGCAGTCGGATCACTGACAGTGGCAGACCTCTGTTCAGACACGGCGTAGGCCACTGTGGACCTCGCCATCACTCCTCCTTTCCTTGACGGGGTCGTCATGTGCGGGGCTGGTGAGAGGCTGCCATATATATTTGGTGTCTGATAGAACGGCGGTTTACCGAGATTCCCGCGCGCAACTTGGACCGCAATCGTCCCGCGACGTCCTTGGATGACGCCATCTGCCTTCTCGGAGGCACTGGCAGACGAGCAAGGATACCCTCCAGCAACTGCAACCCCCAAGAATACCGCAATAGACAGTGAGGGCCCCAAAAAGCCCCTCCGCCGATCTTCCTAGGCCATCAGCGTCCCCAAAATCACAAGAGCAGTGGTCACAAAAAGTAGCCAAAAGCCGATCTGCACGAAAGACGAGATCTGCATTTTTTATTATTATTTTCATTTTAATACTTTTTGTCCGAGGACGAGTTCCCTCCAAAAAGAGCATTTCCAAGACGAGTCGATATCTCCGAGGTGTATGCATCACAAGCGTGTCAAGATTTGTGTTTTTGAAACAGTACAACACCACGAATACCCAGACTCGCCATTTTTACTGGTACCAAAAGAGTCGATCGTAAATAAGGGGGACAGCCTAATCCTCCCAAGGGCATGCTCCCTCTCAGCCACGGCGGGATCTTCTGTCATGAACCGTAATGTAAAAGGTCTCAACTGGGTGGGATGAGTTTTGGTGGGGGAGTCTATTTAGTCTATTTGAACATTTCTGCTGATGTGTATCCATCCTCTTTGATTCTGACTGATCAGGCTGCTCTATGCGTGCCGCCACTTCACTTCCCTGGCCAACATATTGAATTCCGGGTGTGTATGTTCGTTGTCCTCTAGTTCATACTGCTCCGCCCAATTGGTGAGAGAGAGAGGTGATGCAACTGAATACCCGCCATCCTTTCTTTCATGCAGAAAGTTGTCCGTAGAGCCATCTCGTTGACTGAGCCGACGGTGTAATCGAGCTCCAAGTAGCAGCCGCGCGACAGTGCACACGCTGGTGGTCATCATGTGACCAGTCTCGTTTGCTCTCAGCCCAGGAGGGTTGCCATCCCCACTCGTGTGTCAAAAGCGGAGCGCAACAAAGCTCTGCTGGTCTGCGCCCTGCTCTGCAGCACCTGGTGACCAGGCACATATATGAAGCAGTAGATTGGTGTCAACATTGCAGTCCGGGAATAGATCAAGTACCCATATCATTTCAGAGGACGACCTGCATACACATCGCATGCAAGGGCGCTCCACAGAGTTGGCCTGTCGAGGCCCGGTTAGCCGGGTGCATAGTCACTGAGGGCATTCAACAAGGTTGTGGCCGCACTATCGACCCCGTGGCCAGAGTCGAACATGCTACAAAATCCAAAGGAAGGGCGCTGTGCTTGCACAGCGGTTCGTATTCACAGTTCATTCCCCATTCGCCATTCATTCCATTGATTATTGCAGCGGGCTGTCTTCTCTTCTGCACCATCATGTAAGCCAACAAGAATCGCGTCAACAACAATGAGAATAGAATGAAAAGAAGCGGCAGATCACGCCATGGCAGTGGATCCTGTTCTTTCAGCCCACGCCCTCCTCTGCTCAGTGTTGACCACACGTCGTCTTTGCCCTAAATCCGGATATCGTGTGTCCATCTGTTCATACAACCACGCACTTGCAGGCGACTGTGGCCTGCGGTGCCTTTATTTTACGTGCTGTACATGTGGAGTGCCTGTTGCGCTGTTGCCCAATGCATATTTGCAGGTGAGGCCGTGCATGTCAGCAGCGTCTGCTAGACACCGCTCCACGACCCCTTGGAGCCGTGCTTGGAGGGGAAGCACTGAGGGGAGCATTGAGGGAGGGAGGGTGGAGCGAGGGAGGGTGGAGCGAGGGAGGGGGTGCAGTGCGGTGTCTGCGGCGGGGTGTGTCCCCTCCTGCGAGACAAGACCCAGCCATCCGTCCTCGTCGTCGTCGTCGTCACATCTCTATTCTCCCCCACTATATATTTTTTGCCGGTCTTGTTCATTCCCCCCCCCACCTTCTTTCCTCTTGTCTCTTCATTACCGTTTCCTCGACAACAAAGCCCATCCCCACGATCCCCTCTTGTCCTCCTGCCCCCTCCTCTTCTCCAGTCAGCTGCTCACCTGTCCTTATCGTCCTTGCTTCCTGCCTCCTTTTTTCAAAAAAGAAAAAACGTCGTCGCCGCATTCCGATCGCTCCAGCCCAACAGCTCCTTCAGGGTCTATTCTCGTGAACAATATCTCAAAGCTCAAACTCCAACAACACAAAGAACACCGCTGCCATGACATCAGCGTCCCCAATCAATGGCGTCAAAATCAGTGGTAAGAACGAGACAAGGATAAGCCTGGCTGGACGCGACGTTTCTCTTAATGCAGTCGGGGTCTGTTCTGCCGCCAACTATGTCCTTACTCCTTATTTTTGCGTTCTTTCATTCAATGAAACTTGTCTGCGCGTGCAGGCGAGTCCGATCCCTCAAAGATCATCAAGGTCATGGCCAATGAAGGCAAGTCTGGAGAACCACACGAGCTTGCCTACACAAACTGCAAGGTTATCGGAAATGGCTCCTTTGGCGTGGTCTTCCAGGCGAAGCTGGTCAGCAACGGTGAGGATGCTGCCATCAAGAAAGTCCTGCAGGATAAGCGCTTCAAGGTAAATGCAATTGCACGCTGCAAGAAAGAAAAAAAAAAAAAAAAACAAACAATCCGCGTCAATTGTGTCTACGAGCATCGTTGTAGCAGCATGTCGGTAATGTTCCTGGCGTATTGATGACTCCAACTTGCGTTTATGGCACCATCTTGCGTCTTGATAGAATCGCGAACTCCAAATCATGCGACTGGTCTCGCACCCAAACATTGTCGACTTGAAATCGTTCTTCTATTCCAATGGAGATAAGGTACAACTAGGATGACGAGCAAAATGACCAAATTGTTGAAGCGGTCGAGGCGGATGCACGGAATTTGTACTCGCTTTCTCACAGATGTATTTTGTGCTATTTATTGTTTTGTGTTTTGTGTTGTTGTTGCTGCTGTTAGAAGGACGAGGTTTTCCTCAATCTCGTGCTCGAGTATATCCCGGAGACTGTGTATCGTGCGTCCCGCCACTACTCCAAGATTAAGCAGACGATGCCGATGCTCCAGATCAAGCTCTACATGTATCAACTGTTCCGGAGTCTAGCCTACATCCATGCCATCGGCATCTGCCACCGAGACATCAAGCCTCAGAACCTGCTTCTCAATCCCACAACGGGAATTTTGAAGCTTTGCGATTTCGGAAGGTAAGCGCGAGAGGATGCTTCCCCGGATGGGTTTTGTTGGTGGGTGCGTATGCATGCCCTTTTTTTTATTGTTCGCGAGAAAGGGCGCATGATCGGCGGAGAATAGAATCTGGCCGCGTAGTATGATGTGGATGTAGGCGCGAGCGTGTTGGGGAGCGAGTTTTAGTGCATGTAGTGCAGCGCTGTTTGCATTAAGCGTGTTCTGGTGAAGTGAAGCGGTGGAGGGGGAGAGTGTTGTTTGTGTCCCATTGTTCGTCGGTCGTATTTTTTTTCTTCTCCGCCATGGTTTTTTTCTTGTGGTGCCACATGATCTGGCTGGGATTAAAAGACGAGGTCTGCTCAATGAGCATTGATTGGCAGGGACAGAGAGCAGAAGGCGAGGTAGGGGTTGATGTTGAGACAAGGTGAGGAAGATCAGTTGGGGGGGGACACGAAATGAGATTATGTATTCTGTGTATTCTGTGTATTCTGCCTGTATTTATTTTCAAACCCCACTCGATGTTTGCGCTGGTGTTATGCGGGAGGGGTGGGCTGGGATTGCTGGGATGGACGGGCTTGTCGTTAATGCAAATCACACGCAATTCAATTTAATAGTTGTTGTGTCACCTGCCCGAGTCTCCCATTTCAGCTAGCGCTAACCACCGCCCGTCCTTTCCTGCCCATCACCTAGTGCCAAGATTTTGGTTGCCGGAGAGCCAAACGTGTCCTACATCTGCTCACGCTACTACCGCGCCCCAGAGCTCATCTTTGGCGCAACCAACTACACCACCAACATCGGTAAATCGACCGCCTGGCCCACCTGACCCACCAACTGACCTTCTTGCTTGTCCCACCTTACTAACGCGCCTCGCTCATCGTCACGTTGTTTTGCAGATGTCTGGTCAACGGGATGCGTCATGGCCGAGCTGATGCTCGGACAGCCCCTCTTCCCTGGCGAGAGCGGCATCGATCAGCTCGTCGAGATCATCAAAGTGCTCGGAACACCAACACGGGAACAGATCAAGACTATGAACCCCAACTACATGGAGCACAAGTTCCCCCAGATCAAACCCCACCCCTTCATCAAGATTTTCCGCTCTAGGACGCCCCCCGAGGCATTGGAGCTCATCTCCAGTCTCCTCGAATACACGCCCACGCGCCGTTTCACACCCATCGAGGCCATGGTCCACCCGTTCTTTGACGAGCTCAGGAACCCGGAGACGAGACTCCCCAATGGCAAGGACCTCCCACCTCTCTTCAACTTTACTCCTCTGGAATTATCTATCCGCCCTGATCTCATCCCCATGCTGGTCCCTCGCCACGCTGAAGCCGAGCTCAGCTCTCGTGGAATCGACATTCACAACTTTGTACCGGTGCCTGCCAGTGCGACTCGCATCTCATTGGATTAAGGCGACTCGGGAGGTTCGGTCTCGTTTTTTTTTTTAATGTCACCTATTTCGCCTGTCCCTTCAACAAGTGACAAGCGCGAACTCTTTTCTTTGGTCACGTCCACGGTCGTCTCGGATCCAGTCACTCGTCTCCCCTTGGTTGTGTGTATGTTTTAAATCTTTTACTTTTGTTATCTTTTGTGTCTCGTATTATTTCTTGTTTTTTTATTTCTTGTTTTTATGTTTTTTTTTTTTTTTTTTGGACGAGCCGGT
>MU617439.1:0-13173 GCA_025201705.1 Dissophora ornata
AACGCTTACTGAATTCTGCTTCAGTATGATAGGAAGAGCCAACATCGAAGGATCAAAAAGCAACGTCGCTATGAACGCTTGGCTGCCACAAGCCAGTTATTATACCCTTAGATAAATTTTTTCGCACCTTTTCCTCAATTTCCCAGCCACATCTCAATCCCCCCCCCCAAAAAAAAAAGAAAAACCGCAGCTCATTTCAATCGATGTAAATATAGAACGCTAAAACACTCTTTCAGCCACATGTTAGCCTCAATGAGAGCCACACCCTAGCCACAATGAGAGTCACTATCAGCCACAAACCTTAGCATGCGCAATAAATTTAGTCACAGTTTAAATATCGGCACCCCTCTGCACTTGTCAATGGCACTCCATAGTCCTCTCATATTACTCTTTGTCCAGAATGCAGCCCCTCTTGGACTTTCCGATTGAGAATGAATCCTCCGGAGAAGATGATCCTCATCCTCTTAATGCAAACAAGCGGCCTCTTGATCCAAACGAGCAGAGATATCAAGCGCCAAAGCGAATTAGACTTACGCCAGCCGGTTTCCGATCTGATACATTCACCAAGGAGGTCGAGAAAGATAAGCAGATGCCTGAAAAATGCTGCGCTGTCTGTTGTAGATTACTGTATCCCGAGGAATACTGCAAGCTATCGGAGCCCTATGTGAGAAAGATCGAGAAGATGTTAGTGAAAGACATGCAGACCGCTTATGGTAATGATCTTGATTTCCAGAACATAAATTGGCCCTTGGGAAATTACCGTGACCGCATTGGAGATCGGATACAAGATCCCCACACCCACAAACCCTTGGGGAAGGGAGCGAAATATGGTATTGTATGTGCTAGGCACAAATCAAGTGGAGCACAGAGCGTGGAAACGATCATGAAGTATGTACGTAGAATCGCAAGTCACACCTGGTATGCTTTTCGACCGATAAAATATCACACTGATGACACCTTGAATGCCAAATCTAGATTCGTTTTGTCAACAAGCATTGGATGTATCCTGGCAAGCAGCCGGACGAACTTCAGAACCTTCATCCAAGAGGGGAAGGCTTCCTTTCTCCGATCTTAGTGTTTTGCGAATTGACCAACTCTCGCAGTAAGCTGACTCAAGCAACCAGAGCAGGACATCATTTTGTATCAGGCCGAATTGGGCTTTACAAGAGTAAAGAGTATCTCGGAGCCCACGTCGGAACACGCGGTCTGGTCAAGCTGTCAGACAAGAACGTCAAGATGAAACATGAAGAGAAACAAAAAATAGTGCGTGCCTGGGAATGGCTGAAGCAAAATCGCCCGTTGATAAAACATGTGGATGTCGATGAACCTAGCGACTTGATGAACGCTACTGAGAAAGTAGTTGAGAAGGAACCGGAATCAAATGAACGAAGGAACATCAACGAGTCGGGGTTTCGCGCATGCCACATGGGGCCAGTTGGAACCGGTGGCCCAAGGACGGCAGATGAGTCGAATAATCTAGATAACATGGCTATTGGAATTCTAGGACGTGATCAGGAACTTGTCAAGTACTCAAACCCATACCTCCTGGGATATCTCTTTCCTACGCTCTACCCCGAAGGGCAAGGATTCTTTTCAAAGGAACATGGTGTTATCGAGGTTGATAAGAATCAGAAAGTACAATGTGATGATGGTAAGCTTGGCACTCTTAGGAGTATCTAGACAAGTGGCTCTAAGGCAAGGGTTGTAACTGATCAATGTACGTCTTGAAACGCTAGATAATGATGGTAATCACTTGGTAGACCGGAATGAAAACGATGAAGAAAACCTTGAAGGGTATATGTCGTCGTCGGATTCTAGTAGCGAAGGAAGTGCTGAAAGCAACGAAAGCGAAGGTAACTCTCATATCTAAATGCAAAGATAGTCCCCAAAACACTACAAAAGGCTAATCAAGATATCAATTTTTACCAGACGAAATCGAGATCGGAGAAGGTGGTGAGTCCAAGTACTCCAAGCACACGATCAAGAGCTATGCCAAGTTTCGCCTACTCAGCGTGGATAGGCGCTGGGGCCGTAATGTCAAGTTTATTCTGATGATGTTCGATTGGATCCAGAAATCTGCGATATTTAGTTATCAGATGCGCCTCGCCCCCGTCACGACTGCAGGTAGAGCTACTCGAGGCTATGATGTCTTGGAGCGCTCGATTAATGGACAAAGTATGTACTATCCGAATGTGATACTCGTAAGAGAGGGAGTTACAACAGCATTTCTCGAACAACGCTGACCATGAGAGTATACTGGAACTGGATAATAGGTACAAAGTACCGGGAATCACGGACCGTTGCCATTCTTCCGTTTATCCGAACTGGCACCAAGTACAAGAGTTTGTTGTATCAGAAATTCTCGGCCCTTTTTGAAGAATTTAAACCCCCAGAGTTATTCGGAACATTTACGTGTGACGATCGAAGTGATGGTCAAATCGCTGTTGCCGAGCATTTTGGTGGTCCTGGAGCTAAAACACACAAAGATCCTGTTCTCTTTACGATGCACTGGAAGAGGCAGTGGAATCGTTTCTGGAACTGGGTTGTGAGAAAAACAAAGGGCCGACCTGGGTGGGCGGAAAGACGAGTCGGAGGTGTTCGAGCGTGGTGCTGGGTATTCGAATTGCAGGACAGAGGAACCCCACATACTCACTTTTGTATTTGGACAACCAACAGTATCGAGCAGATGATAGACGATGGAATCATCAGTTGCACGCTGCAGCAGGAGAACGAGGAAGACCGAGCACTAGTTCTAAAACATCAGATCCACAAATGCACTGCGTACTGCAAGTCCGAACCTAGTAGTCCCTGTCGCTTCAAGTTCCCTAAGCCTCCTAGCAGTCGTCGTACATATCTCAATGATGAGGACGGTCGCTATGTTCTGCAGCGAAATGAAGGAGACGGGCGTGTCAATGGCTACAACATGGAGCTCCTTCGATTTGGCCGCGTGAACATGGAATTGCAGTACAACCAGGGAGACAAGGCCAAGAGCTACATGTGCAAGTACGTGACCAAGCAAGCTGGCGCAAAGCTCGCCACCATTGTCAGGGAGGCTGATGTTGGATCTTCATCAGAGGATATGCCGTCTAAAGCCTACGTCCAACATTTTCACTACGGAAGTGTTGGTATAGTCGAGGCTATTATGGACATTTGTGGGTGGAAGATGCATGGTTGCTCGCACAATGATGTATTTTTGCCAACGGACCTGCCTCCGAAGCGCAAGCTCCTTTTAAAACGAGTGGCTGCGCTAAGAGCCTCGCCGGATAGCACAAACATTTTTCTCGATGACAAGTGGACCAAGTACCTCAAGCGACCTAAAGGTACCCTATGTATATGTTGAATGGGTTCATGTATTTTGATTCGGGACTTGAGGTTTTTAGGGTTTCAGGGTTTTTTAGGGTCTTCAGGGTCTTATAGGGTTTTTTATTCGCTATGCATTAGATACTGACTTTAGGAAAATGCTTTAAATAGGGGCGATTTTCGAAAATATGACCTTTACCCATTTCTTCAAGCATTACCGCTATGGGAAAACGAAGAGTAGGGAGTTTTACCAAGATGAAAGAGGAATTTGTGTCACTGAGAGAGCATTCGGGAAGGACGCTTTAATAAGAATAAGAGACGTCAACACTATCAATTCCGAAGATGCCTTCATGCACTTGTTGATGCTGCACCGCCCCTGGAGGAAAGACGTTGATACCTGGATTGGACCCGGTACGGAGTACGAAACCTATCGGTCTTTGGCTCTTGAAATCCTTGGCCGGGAAGAAATAGGACAGCTGGCTGATGCATTATTAGATGTTCTGGATCATCCCGAAGCCTACGAAAACGCGACGAACCAGGAGGATTCCGACCAGGCTGAAGACTTTGAATGGACGGATGACCAGCAAAAAGTTCTCGATGCAGTGCAAAACAGCTTTCTTAGTCTGGAGGGATGCCGCATTTTAGTGACAGGAGCCGCGGGCACTGGCAAGTCAGCTGTACTCAAGAAGATATGCAAGATCACCGAGGACAAAAAATTCGTGCCGATTCGCCTTGCGCCGTCGGGTGTCGCAGCTGTGAATATCAAGGGCCAGACGTTGCACCGGTGGTTTCACATAACGAAGATGGGTGGTCATCGAGGCTTCCCAAACTGCGAACCTAATAAGATCGCCGTGCAGTTGATGGATATTTGGGATGAAGGTAAAAGCCCTTTTTTCCTCATTGACGAGGTGTCGATGATCTCAGGAACGATGCTGACGGCTCTATCCAGAGCGCTACAGCAAGTAGCGAAGGTAGATCGCGGTACTGTCTTCGGTGGTTTCTCAGTAGTGATGTTTGGCGACTTTGGGCAGCTTGGACCAATCAACAAGGCTCTTGATACCACAGACTGGCTGTGGAAATCTGACGTCTATCGGAGCTTCGAGCGGATGGATCTTTTGCAAGCCTGCCGACAGTCCACGGATCCAGGATTCAAGTCGATGCTTGACGATATCAGGTGTGGGGAACTGAATATTGCCATGGCCAGCGTATTCTTGGAGTTATGCCTCGCATCCAAGTCCAGGCCTGTTCCTGACGACGCTGTCCATCTGCTATCGCACAAGGATGAAGTTGACGAAGAAAACAAGAAGAAGTTGCGCGCTTTACCTGGTGAAGAGTGGGTCAACATCGCACGCGATAACGCTGGCATAACTAAAGATCCAGCCAAATTGAGGGTGCTCGAGAAAGAAACAGGATTGTTGACGCTTTTGCGGCTGAAAATCGGAGCGAGAGTCATGTGTACGTCAAACGTAGATGTTGCAGGCGGCCTAGTCAACGGGACTACCGGTGTGGTGACCAATATCATCGGGAAAAATACTGTGCAGATAAGGACGGACGAAGGAGGGAGGATCTTCAATATCCGGCCAGAGCCCAGGTTGACAAGAAGCAATGGTCAAGAGCGGCTACAAATCCCATTAGTACTCGCTTGGGCGATGACTATCCATAAATGCCAATCGTTGACTCTGCGCAAGGCCGTCGTACACTTGGGCAAAGTGTTCGCCTCGGGTCAGGCCTACGTTGCTCTGAGCAGAGTTCGCACAAGGGACGATATACTTATCCGGGGTTGGAAGCTCCGTAGTCTGCTCAACGTTAAGCACGCTATCCAAACCCGCTTAACCAAGGAATCCGAGGACGCCAGAAACGCAATCGACGACAAAATAGACGAGTTGGAGGAGCGAATAGCAAACGGATCAGGGACTGTAGTCGAAGGTTTGGACCATGGCCGAGAGGTTGAAGTCGTTGAACGTTGGGAAGATATTCGTAATGTTGCCGGGTGGATTACCGCTCTAATGGGTGAGAGTGATGATAGAGCGTCCAATCAAATGTGGAATTCTGATATGTCCGACGCGACCTCGGTGTCCGCGTCTGACTTGAGCTCCTCATATGAATCGGATGTGGAGTCGGTGTCAAGAGTGCCTCAAAAGTATGAACCAAGCTCTGCTTCTGAGTGCAGTGAAGATGATGAGTCTGATAGAAGTCCGGATAGTGATAACGAGGCGCCGTCGGACGATGGATCGAGTGACATAGTCGAGACTGAACAGGAAGAGCCGGCCATTAGCAAGACATTGTCTGGTACAGGATTCAGCACTATCCGCTCAGAGAAGAGGAAGCACTACGGTACCTCTGACAGCGGCAGCGACGAATCGGACGGACCTACCGGTGGTATGAGATCGAGCATGGTGCCTGCAGGACAAGTGATGAGAAGGAGACCGTTTCTCAACCGATCGAGGAAGCGGATCCGCGAGGGGTCATCAGACGATATCAACGATAGAGACGGAGATCGGGAACCCGACTATGGAGTAGCATCTGTAAAAAGAAAGGCGTGTGATGATAATATCGAAGCGCTTCTTCGCCTGGCGAAAAAGATGCGAGAAGATGAAGACGCGTGAGATGGGGGTGCAGAATAAAGTCTTCGAATTTTAAGTGGCCTATATTCGTGTTGTGACCAGACGGGGAGTTCTTTAAGGGGTTTTAGGATCTTTTAGGGTCTTTAGGGTCGGGTCTTTTAGGGTTCTCATGGGTTTTTTTCCCTCTGAAGATCATTGATCGGAATAAGGACACTCACCAACTCCTAGATATTTCCAGAACTGACAGAGTCCTTGCGCTGCGATCCTAGACCCATTGCCTTTATCCACTTTGTCACCGAAGTCCAAAAATTTTGTACATACATATGCTGGATGCATAAAGCTGAACCTGCGTAAGCTGTGGCGCTGTGGCTGATGAATATTGTATATTCATGAAACAGCCACAACAGTCGATAAATTCAGCGTCATGTGGCTGAAAGCGTCTGAGCCCAGAATGTGGTGGCAAGGCTGACCTTCGAATGTCCTACAAAGGACGGACTATTCGCATTGTCATAGGTGCCATGGACATATGTGTGTAACCTTCTTTTTATTTTAGAACCGACGAAAAAAACAACTAGAGAGAAAATAAAAGCTATCGATCCCTCGGCCCGAAAATGCTCCTCATCTTCTTTTTCGGACGCAAGGGTGGAGAGGGTGGGACATATGTCCATGGCACCTATGACAATGCGAATAGTCCGTCCTTTGTAGGACATTCGAAGGTCATTGTCTACGGTGCCATGTCCATATGTGGCTGCAGAGGGATCCCTAAAGTGGAGTGAGACAGGTTGTTGGAGACCATGCTTGAAAGGCGGTAATGGTTCTCGAAGATTTTGGGCGACGACCAGTTGCCCTGTACCATGATGTCAGGGACGGGGACTCCCGCCATCGCTGCCAGAGTAGACCCGAGTGCTCGGAGTTTGGGAGGAGTGGCTCCCTTGGGGAGGAAGAGGCTCGAAATCGAGTTCATATAGACACTGATTGTAGAGGACCTCAGCGGCCTCTCCAAGTTCTTCGAGTGTCGAAGCAGTGGGGTGATCTTGCGCTCTGGATCCTTAGTGTGCGCCACAGGGATATCCATGGAGGTAGTCCTGGTCCGATAAACCTCATAGGCTTTGACTGGGCAGATTGCTGTGTCGTCGTGCGGGCTGAGATGAACGTATTTGATGATACGCTGACGGCCTCGCTTCTCCTTGGGGAACACGACAGCCAACTGGAGTTTGTTGCTCACGACTGCAGATAGGGCGACGTCGATGCAACAGATATCATTGGGACGCATGAATCCACAGACCCCTAGTAGCCAGGACAGTTTCTTGGCTAGGTCCCCCATCGAAAGATTGTGATTGTCCGGAGTTTTGCGGAAGTGTTCGAGGACTGGCTTGATTGATTAGTGGACATGCTTGGTATCGATCACACCTGAGCTTTGTCCTGCGTCCATGAATGCCCTGAAGATAGGGTCGTTCGTAATGAGGTTTGGCTCCGGGAACAGCGCCAAGACTGCTGACTTCTTGTTGAGGACCGTGGACCACCTGAGATTTTTAGTGGCCATGATGTGGTGCAGCCAGTTGACAACAGCCGCTGCTAAATTGATGTCGTCCTCGAAAGACCCGTCCTTGACCCATGCTAGGAACTCCTCCTATGGTTTCTGGTAATGCTGTCGCGTCCTGGTAGCCGATGCGCTGTTGAGGATAAAATTGGTTGCCTGTTCCGAGAGTCCCGCGTTTGCTAGTCGCGACCGCTTAGCCTCCATGCCGATAACTGCCAGTTGGGATTCTTGTCCAAAATGTGCTTTTCGCTTCCTGGAGGAGGAAGAACACAAGACCTGGGTATTGGAACTGGAGGACACAATGCCATCGCTTGGACTGACGGGAACCATGCTGCTGACGGCCAGAACGGAGTGATGAGGGTAGCGTCCAGCTTCTGTTGTCGGAGACATTGCAGGACCTGAGGGATCAGATTCCACGGGGGGCACAGGTACAGTTGCCTAGTGTCCTCCAACTGTGACGGAAGGTATCCGTTGCTAAGGCTGCTGGGTGCGGTTTCCAAGTCATGAAGAATGGTAGTTGGCTGTTCAATGGAGAGGCGAAAAGGTCCACTTGATGAGGTCCCCATCTCCACTCGAGCTCCTGGAAGAATGTCGGGTCCAGACTCCATTCCAGTTGCTGCTGCATTTCCCTGGAAGGCGCATCCGCCGGGTTAAAAGACGAGGGCACATACGTTGTCTCTAGACGAGTGACGGTTGCAAGACAGTGTCGCCACACTCTGTCGGACGCTTCCATCAGCGGTGGTGATCTCGTGCCTCCAAACTTGTTGATGTAGGCAATGGTGCTGGTGTTGTCGATGATGATGTTGGCCATCCGTCCTTGGACCTGGGGAAGAGTGACGGCGAGGAAGACTGTCTGGATCTCCTTCCAGTTGATATGCATACTGGCCTCCTCTGTTGACCAAGTGCCGCTCCATGTCTGGTTCCCGATGACGATGCCCCAGCCCTTGTCCGAGGCATCCGTGTACACATCCAGTTCTGGGGGCGTCTGGATCCATGAGCTCCCATTCCATGTCCGCAGGTTGGCATTCCATGTCCGCAGGTTGGATATCCACCAACTCAGGTTCTCCTCTGCTTTCTCGGACAGGAGAACTGTGTCCGTCCACTGTGCTCCCGGTCGGCGCAATGCGGTGTTCTTCAGTGACAAAAGGTGTCTGGTCATCAGCCTGGCCGGAAACACTGCCAAGGTGGTCGCCATTGCCTTGCCCACAAACGAGGACAGATTCTTGAGGGTGGTGTGGCCCTTGTTGAGTATCTTTGTCGCCTCCCGACGAAGTCTCGGAGCTTGCTCTTGGGGACCGAGAGTGTCATCTTGCGCGTGTCGAAAGTGAATCCCAGATGGTCGAGGGACTGTGTGGGCTCCATGGTGGACTTTTGTTCGTTGATCAGGAAACCCAACGCCATCAGTTTGTCTCGGACTAGGCGGGTGTAATAGCGTGACTGTTCCTTGGATCGCGCCATAATCAGAAGATCGTCGAGATAGGCTGACAGTCGAATCCCGCGCCGTCGAGCCCAACGCAGGAGAGGGCGAAGAATCTTGGTGAACACCAGTGGCGAGAGAGAGAGGCCGAAGGGCAGAGTGCGGAACTGATAGATGTTGCCCTTCCACTGAAATTGCAGAAATTTGCGGTGGGATGGTGCGACTAAAACGTGAAGAAAGGCGTCTTTCAGATCGATAGATGTCAGGTAGTCGTTCTTCTGGATCATGTTGCATACCAACTTTGTCGACTCCATCTTGAAAGACTCCTGTTCGACATATTGGTTGAGTGGGCGTAGATTGAGGACTGGCTAAAGGTCGCCGGTCTTCTTGATGATTGTGAACAAACGACTGCGAAAACCAGCGTCCGTTGCGGGCTCTATGGCTCGCTTCTCGAGCAATGCCTCGATCTCCTTCTCGATGGCGTGCTCGTCTTCCTTCGACAAGTGGGACTGACTGTGCCGTTGGTTGGTGGTTGGTGGGGTTGTGTGGATTGGGATGTGGAAACATTCCCCAACTACGTTGAGCACCCATTCGTCGTCCGTGATGTGGTGCCATTCCTGTAGAAAATGATGGAGTCTTCCTCCTACTGGGAGGTCTGACCTTGGCCGCGGTTGCCCCGTCCACGGCCCCTGGGAAAACCCTGTGGTGGTTGTTGTCCAAAGAAACCAGAGTCGCTGTAGCCTTGGTTCTGGTAGCTGAAGGGCTGTTGTTGATATGGTACCTGTTGCGAATACGCTCCAGGGTGCTGCTGCGGGTATTGTTGGAACTGCTGTTGGAACTGCTGTTGATACTGGGGTCGCTGCTGCTGCTGTTGGCCGAACTGGAAGCCCCCGTTACCCCAATAGCGGTTACCCCGGCCATAGCCGCCTTTGCCGCCCTTCGATTGGCCTCGGTCAGATTTCTTGGGCATGGCTTTGGCATAGTCGACTGCTGCCTCGATCTTGGCATTGATGGCGTCCTGGGTGATGGTATCGCCTTTGCCCTTCTCTGGTGGAGGAGTGAGTCCTTTAGCTCGGAGGTAGTTGTCCTGGCGTACCTCTTGAATCTGTCTGGCATTGAGGGCCAGTTGAGAGCGGATGACATGGATGAATTCTGCAAAAGCGTTGCGGGCGTCCTCATCGTTGACTGTGGAAAGGTACTCGACTGCGAACTCATCAATAGGTCGAGTGGTGTGGGCCTGTCGCTCAAGAATCTTGATCAGAGACTTCTCAAACTGATAGTGAGCTCCTGCCTTGTCGGCTGGCCACGGGACGTCTCAAGTTGGTGCAGTATATTGCTGCTCCACGTTCTTGGGGAATCGGATATCCTCGCTGCAGACATCGTCGTCCTCGGGATTATGTCGCGCCTACAGTCATAAGGCCAGCTGCGCCCAGGGTCATACGACCAGCAGTGCCAGCAGCAATTAGTCAGCACCAAGGCTGCGCCCGCACAGCCTCGTAAATTAGTATAAATAATCTATAGCTCTTTCATAGTTTAATCCTCACCTAGTAACTTGAATAACACTTCGTCTATACCTTGAAACTATCCTCTGTCCCTGTTTCCTCTCTTTATCCCCTTTTCCCCCACACCCTGTCTCAGCCTAGAGAAAGGCCAACCCTGCCACGGTCCCGCCTAGATTCTCGACAGATTATCGGGTGCTGCGAAGAAATGTCTTCCTGAAAGTAATGGAATAAGGTCGACCATCTCTTGTGAGATAAGTAGGTGCTTTGTGCGGGGGGCGTCAATCGTGGTGACGGGTGCTGAGGGAGTGATAGCGGCGCGTAGGGCTGCGTTCTCGGCTTCAAGAAGGGCTATCTTCTGAGCCAAGTCTGCGGTGGGAACATGGGAAGAGGAAGGGATAGTGTGGGTAGTGTCGGTGGTACTGTCGCTCATGAGGAAATATCGAAGCTATGGATGTGTTCCGATGAGCGACGAAAAAGAAGATGAGGTGCATTTTCGGGCCGAGGGATCGATAGCTTTTTATTTTCTCTCTAGTTGTTTTTTTCGTCGGTTCTAAAATAAAAAGGAGGTTACACACATATGGACATGGCACCGTAGACAATGTCAGTCATAGAGCCTTGGAGAGTCAAAAATACTATAAAGACAGGGTTCGTAGCAGTGGAATGGGTCGTGCCGGTCACTTACGTTTATTGAACCCCGCATCCTACACTTAGATATCCTTTTTGATCTCACTGTCGACTCTATTATCTCATCTAGTGCCGACAATGTTTGAACTTCCAGAACTACTCGACGTGGTCCTGTCGCTACTCTCGATACAAGACTTGGCACGCTGTACCCTGGTGAACAAGCAATGGTATGATGCTACGATTCCGCATCTGTGGCATACCACCCTTCCTCTATGGCCTGCCCCATGGTCCAAAAGTTCCTTCCAAGAAATAGTCCTAGGAGATTATATGCAAGCGCAAAGCCATCAAGAACATCCGTGGCCAAAGCAGGATCTGTTCAAAAGCGGAGTTAATGCTGGACGGAAGGTTCCTGCGTATCAGTCAAGTCTTTCCAAGTATGGTCCGTGGATCAGAAACCTCTACCGTCCTCAATCTCTCTTCAAGGAGCTAAAGAGTACGAAAACGATGCCCGGTCAGAAGGAGCTTCTTTCCCACTTTCTGAAGCACTGTGTCGGTGCCAGGGTGCTCACTCTCGATATTGACTGGGATGAGCGTGATCGCTTCAACTGCCTCCACAAGGTTGTCGCCGACAGTATAGCCCCGAATCTACGAGAGCTCCGTTTGTGTGTTAGCTCATCATCTATAATGAACTCAAGATGGTGTCTCTACATCATGTCTCAATGCTCGTCTCGGTTAGAAAAGCTAGTAATCTGGAACGCTGAAGAGTCATACCACCTGGGCCATATTGATACAGACAAGCTAACCGTTGCAACTGGAACGCTTTGCGGACTCAAGGAGCTTGTAGTAGACCATTGTTGGTACAAGGAGGATGCATCAAGCTGTGATTGGTTTTGGAGGAGCTGTGGCAATGTTAAGAGACTGGAGCTCGGGAAGTAGAGTCGCCTTCTCACGGACGACATGGAAGCCCGTTTAAGAGACTACCTTCCTAAAGTTGATAGCCTCGTTTTCAAAGATAAGGGAAATAGTCAGGCTATCGCCCCACTGCTTTCCGCTTGTACTAGGGGTTGGAAGAACGTTCGAACAGACGTTTCGTTGGATCCACTCGCCTGTGCTGCATTGCTTAAACACTGTGGCACACTGGAAACAGTTCAAGTGACGAATATTTCGAAGTCTTCCAGCAGTACTTTGCGCCACATCCTATCCTCCAGTCCAAGACTCCAGGCCATGACCACCACCGATGACAGGTGGTATTACCAACGCCAGTTCCCATTCCTCAAGGCCAAGGATTTTGTCGATATGCGCCACGATTCAGGAATTTTGACTCCGTGGGCAAGCCTCAAGGTTCTCAAGACTAAAATCACCTGCATTCCGAGGCCAGATGTCACCGAGCTGTTGGATGGACGACAGCGCATTGGTTTTTCTCCAGAATCCCAAATCCAACATGTTCAGCAACGGGTCTACGAACGTCTTGCAAGGTTCATAAACCTGGAAGAGTTATTTTTAGGACATGGCACAATGGTAAAAGCAAGATATAGTTGCTGACTATGATAACTACCACGAGGATTATCAATATGAGTGTCTCGAGATGACCCTTGAAAGCGGACTGGCTCAGCTAAAGAGATTGAAGAACCTCGGAGTGTTGGATGTTCAAATGATGGCTCAGCGGATCGGTCTCAAGGAGGTGCAGTGGATGACTCAGAACTGGCCGAAGCTGCAAGTAATCCAAGGTCTTCACGATGATGGCGACAACTTCAAGGCAGCTGAATGGCTGTGGAAGCACTCTCCTATGATTACAGTGAAGGTGTCGTCCAGGGCTTCTATTGCGCGGTAACTCTGAATGATATATCGAAGGAACAATTCTTTAGTCGAATGACAGTAAAGCCATAGAAATAAATAGATGTCATATATTCCTCTTTGTGCATGAAAAGACCTATCTTTGCCACATTCTCTCTGAGCTATGTCCGTGCTGTTTGTCTTTGTGTCGACTTTATGGTGTGTTTTCCTATTTCTTTTTCCCTTCCCCCTCTCCTTTTTTCTTCCCCTCCCCCCTCCTCCTCTCTTCCCCCTCCTTTTCTTTATTTATGTTTTTCTTTTCTTTTTCCTCTTCTTTTCCTTCCTTCCGTCCTTCCTTCCTTCCTTCCTTCCTTGCTGCCTTCCTTCCTTCCTTCCTTCCTTCCTTCCTGCCTTCCTTCCTTCCTTCCTTCCTTCCTTCCTTCCTTCCTTCCT